>VUQG01024620.1:36390-53475 GCA_015106755.1 Etia nguti | reverse complement strand
AACACCTGAGTGTCAGTGCCAAGCCTGTCCTGCCTGCTTTGAACAGCAGGATTTGTGTGGTCTGCCTGCCCTCATGCTCCTCGATGTCAGCTTAGGACTCTGCTTGTCCTGCTGTCTGCTCTGATCAGTGAGAGCCAATAAGGAAACTTTTAGCAGAAGCTTTATAAATCTTCTCAATCACTTATTTAATTATATGCAGCTTTTCTTCTTGACTGGGTTTGTTATTTTAACACACTGATTATTTTTTGTGGTTTCACTGTTCCACAGTAGAAGTCAGATTTCCATGTGCAAAGCTTTACTCGCAGGAAATGAAATGATTACCAAATTTTAAGGATGCAATATGATCATTTTTACCTAATAAGATCATATTAGTAACTACTAACAGAATCTGCAACACTGTAAATATAAATTCTCTAAATCAGCAGCTCAGCATTCACTGCCTGACTGTTTTCCTTTTTACAGCTGCTCCATTGTCCCAATTCCATTACAGGGATTGTTTAAATCTTTAAATAGTTTAAAGTAATCTAAGATAATCTGATTTAAAGTGTGGCAGAACTCACTGGCGGTCTTTAAAGTGGCCTCGTGATTGATCAAATACTCCATCAGTACTGCTGGAGTGAATATTGCTCAGACCATACGCACCCGATAGGCTTGCGTGAACGATGAAAATCCTTAAGCACCCTCTCCACGTCGCCGTGCAGCTTGCAGTCTTTGCCGTCCTTCATAAAAGAGGATCTGAAGAGTTAAAGTTAAAAACTAATAATTAGTGGTTCAATTTTAATGCAATACAAACTTGTGTTGTATCTAATCCCAACTCTGTTTTACACCAGCCGATCTCAGAGTGATTTCTTCACATGTCAGCACTCCTCACAGATTCTTGATGATTCCGTGGCCTCCTGGAAAGATGACGGCGTCGAAGCTGTTGACGTCCAGCTTGGACAGGTCCTGCATTTGCGTCATTCCCTGTCCGTGACTGAAGCGGGCTGCTTCCATCATCATGTTCCTGTGGGGACGGACAGAATTCATCATAAAGTGCACACACATAACCTTAGGCCAAGTCAAAACGCCCACTGCACCCATCTTCGAGGTCTACCGGTTCTCTCCAGAGGCAGGTTGCTTTCTCATGTGGTCAATCACGTGCATCTGCTGTTGATTTGGAGCAAACATCTGGAAGCGGGCACCGTTGCGGCTCAGGTGGTACATGGTGCTGAAGACAAGAGTTGTACATTACCATCTGTCTGTGTTCATTCAGTCATGTGCATTTCCTGACCTCAGCAGGAGTGATACTCACTAAACCCCTTCATGGACATCAGTGCCGTCCCACCATCCGCATCCTGAGAAAACCTGAAACACATGGACTCACCAAATCACAACTACACCCACACCCGTGGATCTGCTCCTTTCTCCGAGACTGATCTGCATCACTTACCACTGCAATATTAGTATTTCCCCAGTTGCCGTAGTCACCCTGGTGCACAAAGCAGGCAGGCTGGCGAGAAAGAACAGCCAGCGTTTGTTTTGACAGCAAAGCCCTGGTTGCCAGCATGATTTAGCTTCAATCTCAATGTTTTAGAAGAAAATTTTTAAAAAGACTTCAGTTTTACCACCAAGCCACGTAAAGACTTTTAATGGTCGTGGTGTTGATGTCACCGAGGTTGTCCGTATATATACCGGCAGAGTGGGGCTAAGTGACGTTACCACGTAAGCTCCGTCTTCTGAGAAGAGCCGTCTCTTGTTCGCCTTGACTGACTTACTCTCCTCCTCATGCACACTCTTTCCTATTAATACCTTGTTTATTTATCTGATTAAGTCATTTGGCCACAGAGTGACACTTTAGCTTTGGAGAGCAATGTAAACATGTAGTGCTTCAACCCAAACAGTATCTTGACCTTTTAATAGTTTAACTCTTGGCGACAGACGCAGACGACTGAACTTGCAGAACAGACGCTAAAAATGCTGAACATGTTAGAGTAGCTGACAGATACTTTTGCAAAACAGTCACAGTGTCTTTTATATAAGGCAACAATCAATGTGATGCCTGAGTGAGTCTTTTTTTCCCCGCTTTCTATAGTTACTCCTTTGTCCCAATTCAATTACAGGGATTGTTTAAATCTTGTGCGTTTAGCTAGTTCAAAGTAATCTAAGGTAATCTGATTTATGAAGTGTGGCAGAACTTGACAGTCTGTAATTTAACCTCATGATATACGTTATTCTACACTAGCTCATTATTTAAAGACTGTATATTGACCACATTATGCATGTGTGAAAGGCTTGCAGTCTTTGCCAGTAAGAATTTTTTTTTTTTGTATGCAGCAAAAAGGTCCTGTCTCTCTGTGCCAGTCCTACAACAGACTTGCGACCTGTTGGATGCGACCCCGCGACCCTTAAATGGATAAGTGGTTAAGAAAACGGATGGATCGAGCATTTAAACTGCTTCATACTTCTGAACTCTTCACAGTAAAAGGCGTACCATACGCCCACTAAAGTCCATTAGACCTTAAGACTCTTACTCTCTGTAATGCCATGTTGTGTCTACAGTCTCTAGACTACGAGACCAGAAATACCCCAGGCAGACGCAAACGTTAAAGTCACAACACTGTTAGATCAATGCAGATCCTTCAGGCTGCATTTGCTGAAATCCCAATAAATCAATGTTAATTCACAGATGACAAGCGAGAGGCAAAAGTATGAGGTTTCCTTTATTATGATCACTTCTTTTTTAAATGTATAAATGATCATTATTTACAAATTGAGGGGGGAAGGAGGGGTTATAGTGACAGTTTGAGGGACAAATGCAGAAAATTATGGAATCAACAGAACAATACACAACCAACTAGAACCACAACATCAGTCACAAGTCCAAGCCTCTGCCTGTGTGAGATGTTCTTGTTAAGACTGTGACTCAAAGTTTAAAGTCCTCACACAAATGAACTCATGCACTGGAAATGCATACTGAAACGGTCACATGTGGGAATCACAAAGTGCGAATAATTTTTTTTTCCAAAAGCAAACATGAGAAATATAATGAACAACTTCTAATGCGGTGAGGTGTTTTTTTAAACCAAGTGTCACCCTTACTGTGAAATAATACAAACATGTTTCTCACTTTCTCTCGATTCCTGCACGCACGCACGCACGCACACACACCATGATTCGTTTTAAAACACCACAAAGACCTGGCTCACAATTTCTGACAGTTTTCTTATTTCAAGTACAGAAGTGAGCAAAGAAGACTTAACTAGTGAAAAGATGAACAACACAAAAACTACAAAAAGACAGCACAGACAATAAATAAGGTCCAATTTGATATCTTATATAAAATAAAGATGTTTAAAGAGTCTCGTCAGTGTATTTCTGCATCTGTAAGGTGTCGGTAAAATAAAATTCACACAAATGGCAAGCACGTCAAACTAAAACCATAACGCAAACAAAGCTCCACTCACGTCCGATCAAAAGCAAAACCACCGCCGACAGCGCTCATTCAACTAAATCCTACTAAAACGATCCAGCTCTGGTTGTTCCATCAATTAATTGTCATGAGCCGTGTTGAGCACTTCCAGCAAGTTTAGTTTTCTTTACATGTAAGGACCAAATCCCTAAAAGCCATTTACATGCAATTCACTAACAACTCCAGTGGTGAAAGTAAGAATTAGCTTCTAAATTTCTGTCACCACTAAAGAAAGCTTTCATGCACCCAAGCACCGTCATTCAAGGAACCTGCGCACTGACACGCTGTGTTCACTGAGTATTTTTGCGAAGATATCCATTTGATAAAGAGCGGGGCTTTGCCCATCAAGCTAAGTAGCTGTGCTGAGAGAAAAAGGTGTTAGCAAGGCGAGTCTGGTGGCATTAGGGTGTGTATGCGGGTGGCGGTTGAAATTGATTGGCAATGTCATAATCGGCAGGAAATGTTTCACTGCTGTCCTCCATCTCAGAGAGCAGCTCTAAAGCCTGCTCTTCTTCCTCGGTGGGGTAGTGACGAAGGAGATTTGCAGCTGTGGCGAGGATGGATGCTCCGCCCGCACCCGCCACCAGGTAGAAGCTGATGGCAAAAGTGACGTATATGAGAGAGCCGTGGTACTTTTTGTGCTGCTGCTGTAGGGACAAGATCAGCTCCGAGGCCCAGTAGCAAAAGCCTATGACTGTGGCACACTGCAGCACTGGTGGGAGACAGAAAGAGACAGTTACAGACCATTGAATTTACAAATTGTCTTTTTCTACACAGCATGTGAGAAAACAAGATGATTACCTGTGAGAATATGTGCAAATGCATATCTGCGGGTTATTTTCAGGGCAGGGTGCTTGGGACCGAACACATCCAAGAGAAAAGCAGTCAGACTGCAGAGGATTCCCAGGAAACAAAAGGCAGCGATTACTCTCAGCAGCAAGATGGTCTGCGGGTTCACGCAGTAATCTGATGGGAACAGACAGACACATCACAGAGCATTACACGTGAGATCTGGGATTAATTGCTGCTGTGGGTTTTTAACGGAGCCTGTGTGTGGGCCTCACCATCCAGAAGCTTGGGGTCAATGTATCCCAGGACATCTGACACCCCCAGCTCTTGTCTCGGACAGGTTCCTCCGTGGACGCGGAGCCAAGCCGGCTCAGCCAGAGCGGTACACAGCGCTGTGATGGACAGAGCTCCGGGAAGAGCCGACACCAGGCTCCGCTCCGGCTGCTTGGGCAACGAGGTGCCCCCTCTCCTCCTTCGGCCTCCAGGGACAGTAGAACCCGGCGGAGCATACATCCTAATCCGATTTCCTCGTCCTCTGTTGTGTAGTGTTGCTTTCCCTTTATTGTCAGTGTACCTGACAACACTGCGCTAGTAACGAGGAAGTCAGCCAAAAAACCGACAGCCGGTAAAGCTAATTCTGGACTGATGACAGCGGTCCGGCTCCTTTGTTCACTCTGGTTTCAAATGTTTCCAAATTAAAACAGACCATAAAACTAGCTGTTTAATCAAAAGCAGTGCAGGTGTCTGGCTGACGGCAACACAATGGACAGATGGCGTTCAGGCCTGCTAGCTCTGTTGTTAGCCTGAAAAGCTAACTTCTCGTAAACGCAAAATGTCGTCAAATTTATTTATTAAAAAAAAAAAAACTTTAACAGCGACTGACACGACAGTCCTAAGTCTATAACGTAATCTAGCTAACAACACTAATAAAATAACGATAGATTTGGTACACAAAAAACAAAGACAAAACAAAAGGAAGCGTCCGCTGGCTTCCTCGAAAATACTTGACTTCCTTGATCACGCCATTCTTCTTCTTCGCGGTCTCGATACCTGTGAAAGTCAGTACTCCCACCTACTGGCGACTCCTCCTATGGCAGTGAAAGTCATCATACAATAAAATAAAAACATAAAATTATCTTCTTTATTTTATTAAACTCTCTCATTGTACATTTACAAAATAAACGTGCTCACGTGAATACTTCATAGGAAATCATAAAAAAGAGATGACAAAAAATTTATAGCACAATTAAAAGAAACAAGACTGACCAAAGTGCTCCACAAGTTAGTTAAGAACAAACAAGATAAAACCTTAAATCAATAAAATACATACAAAAGAATACAACATAAAACAAAACATATTTACGTGAAATTTCCCGAGGGGGAAAAAACCCCACGAAACTGTAACCCACAATGCAGCGGGGGACTAGATAAGCAAAGATGGCGGCATTTTGCTCACCGCTGATGTTGTGAACTTCTGCACTTTGTTGTTTGGTGCTAGTTACAGACTGTGTTCAGCGCAGATACGGTCATTTTTGTATCCGTGCTCTGGATGTTGACTGTGTTTTAGGGCCGTAGTGCTGCTGCTGCTGCTTTCTGTCTGCTGTCGGTGCTTCGGGCCATTTCCTGTCTCGTTTCTCGGCTAACTGTCAGTGACAGCGACTCGGAAGTATTTCCCCAGCTCGACCATGAAGGAGGATCTGTCCCTGGTTCAGAGGTTGAGCGCACACCCGGACTCCCGCTGCTGGTTCGTCAGCTGGAGCCCCAACGGGACGCTGCTGGCCTCATGTGGGGGCGACAAGACCATCCGGATATGGGGGAAAGAAGGTGAGCTGTCCATGAACTGAACCACAGACACCCCAGCCTCAGTCGAATAACAAAGCATTATAGTACAGTAGTTGACATCCTTCACAACTCTACCTGGCACTCGTTTTTCAGGTGACTCCTGGATATGTAAGAACGTGCTGCAGGATGGACACCAGCGCACTGTGAGGAAAGTGGCTTGGTCTCCCTGTGGGAATTATCTGGCCTCTGCCAGCTTTGATGCTACCACTTGCATCTGGAAAAAAAAGAACGATGACTTTGAGGTCAGATGACAGGTCTCCTGTTCAGTGTGTTATATGGCATGCCTTAGAAATGCTGCATCTCTGCAGATTGTTACCCACACTTTGTCTCCTAGAGTTTGACTGTGCTGGAAGGACACGAAAACGAGGTCAAGTGCGTGGCGTGGGCCCCTTCAGGGAATCTTCTAGCCACATGTAGCCGAGACAAGAGCGTCTGGGTTTGGGAAGGTTTGTGTTAAAGAGCGCCTAAATTGCACTTACTGATCTGGACCACTGCCTGTTTCTAACCTTGACCTTGTCTCTTCCTGCTTTGCAGTGGATGAAGAAGACGAGTATGAATGTGTTACAGTTGTGAACTCTCACACGCAAGACGTCAAGCACGTTGTCTGGCACCCGACCCAGGAGGTAGGTCTCATTCGGGTCTATCCACATGAATGTTTTTCTCCATCTCCTGTTGCAACACCAGGTGACCCTGCACTCACCATGTGTTTGTACAGCTCCTGGCCTCAGCCAGCTACGACAACAACATTTGTCTTTACAAAGAAGAGGATGATGACTGGGAGTGCCGGGCCACCTTACAGGGACACACGTCCACAGTGTGGAGTTTGTGTTTTGATGTGGCTGGTCAGAGGCTCGCCTCGTGCAGCGATGACCGCACTGTGAAGATCTGGAGAGAGTATCCAGCTGAAAGTGGACAGGGTGAGTCGGCAGTGGTCAGGACTAATAGGTCTTATCATAAATCAATGCGGTAATAAAAATATCGACAATAATACATTTTTTTTTCTGCTCTCCTGTTTAAGATTTGTCGTGGAAGTGTGTTTGCACTCTGTCTGGGTACCATGGACGAACGGTGTATGATGTTTCCTGGTAAGACTATTTTTGTAATGCACTCTGCCATTCTTGTAGAAATGCTTCAGTCAATCATTAAAGGTGCAATCAGTCGTTGTTTGAAGTCATTTAATAGAAAAAAAAAGACCATTGTGCTCTTAAATATACATTTATTAGTGTGTAATTACATCTTCCAAACGAATTGATGCATTCTCATAAACTTCTAAACCAGATATATAGTATGCTAAAGGACGGGGCATTCGTGTGGTGTGGAGGCAATTTGTGTTTTCACCTTCAGACTAAAGATATGAAGGATCATACATATGTTTTATCATCGGAGAAGGGTTCTCCTAAACCAAAGAGGTGAAAACACAAAGGAAAGAAACAATGTGACTGGTAACTGTCATCCTCTTCCTCCTCACCTCAAGTCTCATCTCCTAAACTGAAGTTAGGGCTCTAACGCACAAAAACATGCATGAAAGTGCTCATTTATTCCTGATATTGTTGCAATTACTTATTGTCAGCAGATTAGACATGTGATCCTCTAATACCAGCTAATGTTAGGCTCGAGGGTCCTAAAAATGACACTTTCCCTCAGTTTCATTTTATTCTCACATCGTATCAGAATTTATTGGCAAAAAAAAAAAAGTTTCACAAACGCTTCTTACCAGCAGATCACTCAACAACTCACCTCAGTATCGCTGTAATAAGACAAAAATGAGCACACATCTCACCTGACAATCAGCAGCTTACCCAGATAAGAAAAAGACTGAGATGGATCCAACTTTTGCTATCTGTGTACACTAGCTACAGATTAATGGCAGTTTTTGAGGTGAAAACTGTAGCTAGGATTATGCACTTGAATTGGTGGGTGCAAGAAAACAGAATTCAGCTGAATGTGTTCTTGAATTTACTGACATCTAGTCGTTTTTACACAGTGGACATTTAAGATTGTCTCACGATAGCAGCGGGGTAACTATTCCACAACTTGTAATTTCTCTATAACAATGTAATATGGTTACATATGAGGAATATGTGGTGCTCTGTGTCCAAGAATTATGCGAGAACCTAAAGTGGAGGTTAATTGACCACCAGAAATCCCAAAGATGATGTGGTTTTCACATGCATTTCACTTGTCATTGTTAGAAGTCACAGTGAAGCTAAATCTTTCTGCAGGTGTCGGCTGACTGGCGCTTTGGCAACTGCCTGCGGCGATGACGCAGTGCGAGTTTTCAAGGAGGATGAGACGGCCAATCCCGACGAGCCAGTATTCTCGCTGGCTGCTCAGGTGCCCAGAGCTCACAACCAAGATGTTAACTGCGTGTCCTGGAACCCAAAGGAGGTGGGACTCCTGGCTTCGTGCAGCGATAACGGAGAAATCGCCATTTGGAGATTCCAAGAAGAGGAATGAACATCACTGACGTGCATAGTTACGAGTTAAACTGGGAACTTTCTGCGGCATTCACCACAGATCATTATTTCATAGCTCATCAGGATTCTGCTTTACATCAGCGCTCATCTGTGTCCATGCTGAGAATACTGCTTCATGTGCTTTGAGTAGCAGCGCCACTGAGAATTAATAGAAATAACATGTTTAACTATGAAATAAAGTGAAAAATGTTTCTTCTCCTTTTTATTGCAAAAACATTTCAGACAGCACATCATAGTAAAACACTTCAACCAGTCCAAGGATTAAATTTCATAATAAAATGATTTGAATCCAAAATATAACCGGACAGTTGCCAGTTGTTTTTAAACACCCTACCTGGTTTAAGGCTGCACCATCCCCAGGATTTATAAACCAAACCTGCTTCCTTAAGTGTTTCTTTAATCCATAATGGCCAACTAAATTTTTGTCAGATCTCAAAACTGACACAAAAGCACAAAGTGTTAAACCTCTTACACTGAAAGCCCAGACTGGGGCTTGGGTAGCCATGTATCTGTACTACACGTGGACAAACAGATCCTGTACACTATATTCTTGGACTGGCATCATTTAGGGGACTTAACTAAGAAACAACTGAAAACAAAAATTATTTTCACAAGGGCAGAGATGATAATGGCAGACTCAGAGTCAAAGTAAAGAAATGTGAATCAGGTTGGATATCTACAGCAAAAAGAAAACCACAGATCCCGAGCTATCAGAGAACCGCTGAAGAACCCAATAATCAAGTCTCTGATTAGTCCGAGTCGCTGTCTCCATCACTGTCAGCCTCCTTTACATCTACGCTGAACTTGTACTCCTGGTCACAACCCATGTATGCGTCACTCATGAAGTACAGGGTGTAGTTGTGGATGCCCATCGCCGGGGCAACAAAGTCCAGCTTGACCTGCGGGGGAGGGACATAAAGTAACTGAGGCCTCTGGTGGTTAAAACAAAATTTCTGGCTATTATAAGATGACTCACTGACCTTTGCTTTCTGCTGAAGAGTCAGCCTCTTGATAGAGATCAGGCTGTTAGACTTGGGATCTCCGATCACCACCCACCAGCCCTCCTCACGTTTCTATAACAATGACAAGTATTTCCACAAGAGATGGTCATTAAGGTGAAAATTAAAGAAATATATACACCATGGAGAGGTTTGAAAAGAACTTACCTGGGGAAAGAGCGGTGCAATGACTGGACCTGTTACCTCCTCCTCTCTCTCCAGCTGAACTTGAACCAGAACTGGACTGCCACTGTAAATAAATACGGAAAGAGATCAATTTCCCACCCACCCGTGCAATTTTGAAATTTAATTTTTAGTTTCCAGGAAACACAGCAAACAGTGCTGCTGACAGACTGCACACGTACCTCTTGACACTGTCCTTGTCTGCCACTTCATACGACAGCTCGATGTTGGGGTAGCGGTTACAGAAGCGAGCCACGTCGGCCATCTGGGCATCCGAGAGTTGCAGCAATGCGGTTCTGTCTTCATCCTCCATTTCCATTATGTCAAAGATGCTCTCCACTCCCTTATGAGCACAGCAAAGGAAACGTGATCACTTTCAATCAGCATGAGATTCATCTACACTAGTGACAGTCAGACTTTCTTAGGATCATTTTACCTTATCTGTGCAGCGCTTGATGTGCTCTGAGGTGAAGAATGGCAGCTGTTTGAGGTACGAGTCCTTGGACCACATGGCCTGAGTGACCATCTGAGCCAGCTCCATAGCAGCCAGCGCAGGACTCAGCCAGCCGTTGCTGGACAGCACATCGACGCACGCCTGAATCAGTCGGATAGCCTACAACAAAGACAACACACATATTCTTTAAATATACAAATATACCTTCCAATATAAAGCACCTTGAGGCGACTGCTGTTGTGATTTGGCGTTTATATAAGTAAAACTGAACTGAATTAAAACTGAATTTCTGTTATTACTGCGGCCCACCTGCAGTACCTTCGACTCCACCAGGTGGCCCCGGCGCTCACTTTGGGAATCACTGATTTACAGCGATCTCATGATCTAACCCACTCCCTATGGGATCATTCTAGAGTCTTTTTGGGCCTTTTTCATATGTTTTAGTCAAATACAAAATTAACAAATTTATCATGTCCAATTTTTAAATGTTTTCTAAAATCTATCACAGCAATGTTTGGGTGTAACCCCTCGAAAATCTGAACAGGGTACAAGCTGTGTTTTCTTCAAGTGTGACAAGAAGGCTCCTACAGTAGGAGGACTCCTCACCTCCATCACATGGACAGTGGATTTAGGAAATCATGTACTTTTTACAACTGCTTTACTAAAGCATCAACCTAACTGCTTTTTGAAACCTGGCAGCAATTTCTTTCCTTTGTATCAAATATGGAAGCTTGCTTATTTCACTGTTTGTTTGTTTTTTCTTTTTTGATGTGTGTAACTTGTCTGGCCATTTATTCATTAATTTCAAGACACATTTTGTTTATATGTGTCCTTTTTGTACAAGTAATAGCTTGTTCAAAAACATATAGATGGATAAAATCCAGAAACATAACTGTTAGGCTTTATAGAGAAAAAACTGAACCTTGCTGAGGATCTCCTCGGTGTCTGACTGGAGCTCAGCGCTCAGCTGCATCCTGGAGAGATGGGCTTGCAGCAGCAGGTTAGTCTTCACGTGGGGGTCATTGAACTTCGGGTTGTTCAGCTTGTGGGGCACTTTCTGTGCAAGCTGAAATGCAAAGAGCACATAAAAGTGTGTTATTTCATCTTGGTGTCTTCTTGCAGATGTGTTAATGCTGCTCTCTTTGAGTCTCGTCACTTTGTTTACCTGTCGGAGAAGTGCGTCCTCGTGGTGTCTGATGGGAATGTTCTTATACTCGGCAGCATTGGAGATGATCTCAATTAAGCCGCGGATCTTTGTCTTGGCGTTCAGTGACATGCTGAAGAGCTCTGTACAACACAAGAGCAAAGTGCCACAGTTAGGTTTGAGATGAACACATACGTGAAGGAATGATGACACAAATGTGAAAAATCCAGGAGGTGCCAGGACAAACCGATGGTGGTGTAGTTGATGTAATAGTAGGCAGCAATCATGCCCAAATTGAGTGGTGCTACATCCAGCTCATCTTCGATGCTGATGCACTTGGACTGCTCCAGGTCATGTAATGTGTTCTCCACCAGCTCAGACAGGTGGTCAGACAGGTGGCGATGTGACATGCCTGTCAGGAGGACAGAAGCCACAGCTCAACATGAGCAAATTGTTCCCAACATCCGAAGTATAAGTCTGTTATTTCCTTTGAAGGACGGGACTCACCTTGCAGGTTGTAGTAGTTGGGGTTCTGGGTCATACGGCGGTAGAGGAATGTCCATGTCAGGTAGTCGACAGCATCCTGCTTGTTCTCTATCGTCTTGGTGACGATCTCGGCATTGAAATGGTCGTGGAGACAATGATCCAAGTGAGACTCCACCGGCAGCGGCTCATACAGGAACTTCTTGAAGAAATCCTATCAAGAAAAAACAAAGTGGTTTGTTCTTACTGTTGTACAGTCATTGTTTTCAACAAGACAGAAGTGACTGAGGTCTGTTTACCTTCTTAGAGCCTTGACACATGATTACACAGCGGCCCTCATCATCCAGCATCGGCCTGTTTGCCTTGCCCACCATCTGGAGGACATCATATATGGGATAGTCTACATATCTAATAGAAAAAAGTAAAAAGTCAATATCACCAGCAGAGTACATATTAATTTTCATGAAATATGTTTCATTAAACAAACAAAAAGCCAGTAAAACAGAGGATGCCTTACGCGTGAATTTTGCCATTGTAGTACTGGGTGTCCATGACGATGACGAGGTGTGCTGAGATGTTGATGCCCCAGCACAGTGAACGAGAGGACACCACGACCTGAACAGCACCTGTCAAAGCAGAAGAAGACAAGGAAAAAAAAAAAAAAAATACTCTCAATTTTGTTTTTTCCCCTTTTCTAAAAACCACCTACCTGTCCAGCACAAAGTGCAGCAGAAGTGAGTCATACCTGAGTTGAAGAGCTGCTCCACTATTCTGCGTTCAGTTGCAGAGAGGCCCTCGTGCAAGTATCCCACGCCGTTGGCAAGAGTCTCTTTCAGAGTAGAATCATTTATTTTCTCCAGGAACGGAGCCAGGTCTTTCTCAGCACAATGCAGGAACCTGCAGAGACAGACATTTACTCTTTGACAGCAGTGTGAAGATGTGATGCTGGCATCATTTCCATGAATTTGTCTGTCTGAGGTGTGAATCTCGCTGTGGTGACTGACCTCTGAGGAACCACATCAGCAGCACAGAAAGTGAGAATGTCGATAGCTGTGAGGCGAGTCTGCCTGCGGGATGGGACGAAGACCACGGCTGGCTTCGAGGGAGAGTGCTTCATGATGGCGTGATAAACCGGCTTTGCCATGGACAGCAGGCGAGTCTGAGTATGACTCACATTGAAACCCTAGAAACATAAAAGATTGACAGCCAATCAGAAACCTGACAGGTACTTTCTTGGCTGTGGGCACTGTTCCATTTAAGAAATACATTTCTCTTTTTGTTGACTAATATGCTGTTTACAGACCTGGATGTGCAGCTCCAGAGGCACGGGTCTGACATTGGGATGGAAGTTGAATGTGGCTGTGGTGCTGCAGCCCAGCCAGTGGGCCACATCTTTGGCGTTGGACAAAGACGAGCTGAGTGCCACGATACGGATGGGACGCTCAATCTGAGAAGAGATGTATCTCATCCTGGAGCAGATGACCTCCAACACAGGCTGATGACAAGAAACAAAATCCATTAACACAACACACACACAAAAAAGCGCAGCAGCAAGTAGTACTCTGTTCTTACTCCATTTTCGCCTCCGATAAGGTGCGTCTCATCCACAATGAAAAGGCTGACGTTCTGGACGTTCTTCCTCTGCTTCCAACGGCGAGACAAGATGTCCCATTTATCAGGGGTACTGATAATAATGTCACCTTTTCCCAGGAGCTTCAGATCAGTACTAGTCTCTCCTGTCAGCAACACCACCTTCTTGTCCAGGATGTCCTGGAACTTCTGGTGCCAGTCAACAAACACCTGAGACACAAAGATAACCACACTCATGTCAGTTTTAGACTAACAGAATCAGGCTGGAAGAAAAACAGTTTGCCAGTTTTCATAAGTGCACTTCTAACTCCCATTTAATTCAGACCTGTTCAGCCAGCGCTTCCATTGGGGTGATGTAGACACAGCGACCTTCTGCATTGTGCAGCAGCATTCTCAGAATGGCAAACTCTGCACAGATGGTCTTTCCACTGCCGGTGGGAGCTCCCACAAACACGTTATCATCACTGTTGTACACAGCATTGAAGACTGTGGGATTAAAAGTAAAACAAATGAGTGAAGAAAATTTTGTGAAAACAGACCACTGTTCCTAACGGGGAAAGCAACTTTTAAATGATGATGGAAATGGATTAAGGAGAACAGTATGTAGTCTGTACCTTGTGTCTGAATGGGGTTGAAGAAGGGGAACTTGTTCTGGTAGAGAGCCTCAAAGGCAGAGTTCCTGAGGGCAGTGACAGGAAGAGGCTGCAGGTCCAGCAGCTCAGTGGGTGGGGGGTACTTCTCCGGGAGGATAAGGTGACGGAAAGATACTGGGAGTTGAGTCTCGCAGGCTTGGGGGAGAAAAAAAAAGTTAATTAAAATGCCGATATGATTGTGATATGTATCTATAACACTTTTTTTAATCAAAGCACTTACACAGCCAGCGGTCTGAGACCACACGAATAAAGTACTGCGGTGGAAGAGGCTCGAACACTGGGACAAAGAAAGTCACAAGATGCTCATCCTGGGCGTACTTGGCTTTGAGGAGGAAGTACTCATGGTGGAGGATGACCTCACTGTCCACGTCCTCAACCAGGATCCAGAAAGCCTCAGACGACCCATGAATCTAAACAGGAAAACGAAAGTGAGTCAGGAGTATAGAAAAAAGAGAGTTCAGTGTGTTTTCTGTGCTGATCATTTTTTTCAGGGATTAAGGGTGCAGTCAACATACTGGGACCAATACCCTGATTACCCCCTAGCACAACGGTATGGGAAAAACTGTCTAATTAGCGTTCCATTATAGATCTAAGTACTGACCTTGTCATCCCACTGGAAGTCAGGTGTGATGGTAAGCTCCACTTTGAGTGTGGAGCGAGTGATGGGCTGCACGTGAACAGCCAAGTCCAGCTTGGGGAACTGGTGGACATATTTGTGAATGGTCTTCCCCATCTTTGGCATTCGGATCAGTTCACCTAGAAATCAAACATCCAAGAGTCTTTTAATGACTCTCTAGGCTGAGGAGGAAATTTGGAAACCATAACACCGAGGAAGGAAACTCACCAATCTCGTTGTGGTTGAGGTCGTAGAGTCGCTCAAATGGGAAGTTTTTCTTCTCGATCTTCTTGATCACTTCCTCTGGCAGCTTCTTGAACTGACGCAGAGGAGACATGGACTGCCACCTGCACAGAGGACAGATTATCAGATGCCTGTAGCTTTGACCAAGCAAAGGCAGTGTTAATCTAGGAGTAAGTCAAGAAAGGGCTTACATTCTCTTATCGATCATCTTGCAGAGATTCAAGGTCTTGTCTGTGAGCTGAGCCCAGCCTCTGCTTAGCACAATCTCAAATATGGCCCGCATCAATCGCCCAGCACTCTGCAGGAAGAATATATAAGGACATTTCTATGAATTACATCAAGCCTGGGACTTTTCCTTTAAGCTGAAATGAAATGACAATTTTTTAAAAAGCATATAGGGAAACATGCAAAAGTAAATCAATAACAGAAGTACGCTGTTTCTGTACCTGTGTAACATACACCATGTCAGCCATGAGAGCAAAGCCTTCAAGCTTCAGCTGAGAGATGTATGCCTGGAGCAGCACATTGATCTGAAATGAGAACATAAAGTACAGGAAGTATTATTTACTGCAATTTGCAAACCACTCCAAATGTTAAGTAATGTTTTGCTTTACAAAGGCATGGTGTGCGTTTTCTGGAATCGGAAATCAAGCACATCATATTTTTGCGTTTCATAAACACCATCACTGGTTGTCTTTACCTTCGCACTGGGCTCCTCAATGCTTTCCTTCACAGGGATAGGAACTCTTTCCAGTAACTTTTGAAGCTCCAGTTTTTCCTCCTACAAGATAAAGCTGTATGTTACTTTTCTTCATTTTAGATATAATATTTAAACCATCGTTGCTGTGTGGGGGTCAGCATACCTCTCTCACTGTGATGTTCCTGAACTCTGAGGACAGCGAGAACACTCGGAAGAGTTCGATCTCGCTGAGTGTGGGTTTCAGCAGCTGGTTGTAGGTTTGGATTGAGTCGTGGGTGATGTAGAAGTGACTGGCAATGCGGCCCAGGTCTGTAACCTTTGGGTGAAGAGGCAAAAAAGTGAACCTTATAATCAGTACAACCACTCCCAAGAATAAAACGACCAACACTCAGCTGAGACGTGCATACCTGGAAGCTGCCGGTCCTCTTGTCATATTTGATGAGGCTGTTCTTGTCCAGGATGTTGGCTGCTGTGTGCACCAAGTCCATCCTGCGCCTCTCCAGGAGGGGGTCTGTACTCCGGTCGTCGTGAGAAACACCATACAGGGTGGGGTTGCGAAGCATGCGCACATAGAGATATGTGTAGCCAAGCCAGTTCACAGCATCCTAATGACAAATTTGAGAAATTGAAACTTAAAGCAATGAGGAAAATTTGATCTTTCTGTCTTAAATAGCACATTTCAGGTCACTAACCTTTACATTCTGCACATTTCCCAGTACTATCTCTGCATTCAGCATGTCAGCCAGCTTGCCCACCATCTGACTCTCAATGGGCAGCTGCTGGTTCAGCAGGGACAGATAATACTGCAGCTCTCCGTGGGACGTGATCAGGATTCCTTCTCCTTTGGTGTCATACTGAGGACGGCCAGCTCGACCAAGCATCTGGAATCAAACACATTTTCGATCAATAGAGTTAGTGAAGCTACAAACTAAAGCAGACCTTATTATGTTTGGTAACAATCAAGGATGGGCTGACCTGTAAAATGTCCAGGGCACCCAGTTCAGTCCATCTGCCTTTCTCTGGGCTGTACACTTGGGTCCCTTTGATGATGACAGTATGTGCAGGCAGATTGACACCCCAAGCCAAAGTAGCTGTAGACACCAGAACCTGGATGTGTCGATCGGCAAACAAATCCTCCACCAGCGTACGGTCGACTCTGGTCATACCAGCGTGGTGGATTGCAAAGCCGTATGGGAGCAAATCCTTCAGCTCTAGGTTCTGCATAAGAAGGTTAAATTTAGCATTCACTTCTGGTATTAAAAGCATTTACCACACAAGAGTTTTAAAAAATGTTTCCAGTTAATGACATTTGCTCACCTTGCACTGCTCCGCCTCAGTTCTCAACACTTCAGTAGATGCAGAACCCTCTCTGAGGAAAAGACCCAGAGTGTCCTTCTCCAGGCACATGTCCCTTATGGCCCTAGCAGTTTTCCCTGTCTCCTTCCTGGAATGGACAAACACTAGA
>VUQG01024620.1:25516-36370 GCA_015106755.1 Etia nguti | reverse complement strand
CCTGTTGGGGGGGGGGGGAAATTAAGGCTTTCAGATTTGGTAACGCACTGCTGTAGATTTGTTTTTAAGAGGAACAACACTGAAGTTACAGGTTACATTCAAAACCTCAGCCCTTCTTTAATGTTGCATTTGAACAGCAAAAACTCTGTACCAAACGTTTCAGTACCATTTCAGAAATGGTCCAAGTTGGTACTAAAACACCTGGAAAGACACGAGAGCATGTACACACTGGACAGGTCTGTGTAGACACTGGGGTGACAGGAGGCCCAGGTTTAGAGGGACCTCGACCCTCCTGCTCTGGGAGCCACAGAGGAGAGTGACCGAGAGTAGTAACCTGCAAGTTTATCTATGGAAACCTGGACATTTACTTCCTCTTGATATTTTGCTGGGCAGCAGCTCTTTCCTTCATCTTGATATTAACAGTGAGTGAGTTGCAGCTTTTTAGGGCAGAAGAAAAATGCATGGATATGGAGACATGAGTGTGGGGTGGAATTATAACACACGGCACATAGTAACAACAATGAAAGCAGCACAATGTCAAATATCTTGTTTTTCAAGAGGGCAAAAATTATAAAAACCAAAAATAGGAGCTGTGGTTTTCTTCCAGAAGAGGGGCGAAGCACAGACTGTGACTGACATGACCGTGTCGGGAAGGGTGTCTGATTCCCCGGTTACAAAAATCTCATTTTGTGCTTATCCAGCAAAAATAAATAAATAAATAAACGAATAGAAAAAGATAAAGAGATGTCTAATTAAAAAAGGTCAGTAGCATTTACAAAGCTCAGTTGGCAATAGCTCTGCAATTTAAAACAAAAACATATTTTAGCAGACACAGCTTAGATAATGCTAGGCTAATTCAAGTCACCGAATTATGTCACTTTGGAAGAACAAGTCAAATGGGACTCACCTGGTTCTTTCCAGCATGCTCCATTATCTTTTCATAGACAATCTCATTCATGATCTGGAAACGCTTGATGGCCTTCTTCTCTGTGATACCAACGTAAGTCTGCTCCAGGGGCACGGGACGGAAACTACAGAGAAAAGCAGTACAGTAATAAGCAACAAGCAAGAGCAAACAAACAGCTATTCGTAGAAATCATCATAAAAACATTTATTTTGGTGTTAGTTTTTTTGCTTAAGCAGCACACCTGTTGTCAAAGTAGAAGAGCCCTTTGGCAGGATCAACACGCAGGCAGGTAGCCACGTCTTCATAGTTTGGCAGTGTGGCGCTGAGGCCCAGCAGGCGCACATCCTCCTGGGTCAGCTCCACGTTGCGGATGGTCCTCGCCACCAGAGATTCCAGCACAGGTCCACGGTCATCGTGCAGCAGATGGATTTCATCCTGAACACCCACATTAAATTATTCATCATCACAAGTTAAGTCAACTGACACATTTGCTCTTTTTAGTGACAAAACTGTGCACTTACTATGATAATGAGGCGCACTAGCTGGGTGTAGGTACGTTCTCCACCTTTACGAGTGATGATGTCCCATTTCTCTGGGGTGCAGACAATGATCTGAGTGGCGTTGATCTCCTCTTTACAGAGTTGGTGGTCTCCAGTCAGCTCAGACACTATGATGCCATAACTTGCCAAACGCTGGGAAAAGGAGGAAAAAGGTTTTCAGATTTGTGCTCACTGATGATTGTCAAGCATGCAAAGAAAGCTGTGCAGTAGAGACGAGGCTCACCTTACTAAAACTTCCCACCATCTCCTGTACTAGAGAGCGCATGGGGGCTATGTAGATGATTTTGAAGTCGTCCACATTAATTGTTCCATCAATGTTGATGTGCTTTCCAATTTCTCTCAGCATTGCCATCAGGGCGACATTGGTCTTACCGGCTCCCTGTGTGCACAACAAACACAAACTCATAAAAGAAAATCCAGCTGGGGCCAAGTGTTAAAACGCTTTTTGGCTTTAACAAAGTGTGCTCACCGTTGGAGCACACACTAGCAGGTTCTCATCCGTCTCCATGGTGGTCTTGAACAGCTTGCTCTGAATGCGATTCAGGGTTTTAAATCCTTCAAATCCAGCCTGGGCGTACTTGGGCAACTTTTCAATGGGAACAAGCACCTGATGACACAAAAACAGTGCTGACTGTGGGACCCGAACACAGTTATATGCTACTTATTACTATTATTTTTTCCTTAGGTGCTGCACAGTTGGACAATTAAAATGTTCCCATGAAGCAACATAACTGACAAACCTCATCTTCAGCAAAGGGTTTAGGTTTGAGGGCAGGTACATGGACTTCTTCATAGCCCTTGCGCTGTTTACGAAAAGAGCCGTCTGGCAGCTGGCAACGCTTGTTGGCCATGAAATGGCTCCCCTGAGTGAAAGCCAGGTCGTCAAGGTCTAGCAGCTGTCGAGGGGCCACTGACTGTCAGACAGAAAGGACAATTTTCCTATGCAGTTTAGAAATGTCTAAAAGAAAACTGACAACAAGTAGTGTTCCTGACAGGATGATTTGTAGTTAATATGTTGAAAGTGTTATATACCTCTCCATGGTCTATGTCCATTGCTTCCAAGTCATCGACACGAGACTTCCTCACTCTCTCCCTGCGAGACCGCTCTTCCTAAAGGACATAAAAATAAATAATGTGACAAACTGATCCTCACAAAGAGTTCACATAATCTCACAACAAGCCTCCTTACTCGAATAATATCCTCCTTCTCCGTCTCTTGCAGCTGGTAGAGAATCTTTGACAGCTCCTGATCAGACTCCATCTTTCCTATGATGCGCTCCTTTTCCGCCTCACTCTGAGCACTTGCCAGCATGGTACAATACTGAACTGTGTGTCAAGGGGGAAGAGAATGAAATCAGTACCTTCTCAAAGACATTAGCTTTGTAACAGTTTCACTCTACAAAGCAGACTTACTCATGCGACGATGCTGACGCAGGATTTTAATGAAATCAAAGGTGTTGAAGCCAAGCAGCAACACCAGCTGGTTCTCACATTCCCTGTCGTCACTGGCAGTCTGTAAAATAACAGAGACGAGGGGAATGATGTTGACAAATACAAACTTACCTGCTCTAAACAAACAAAAACACATGGACGTCACAAACGTACCTTGAGGATTTCTAAGACCTCATCTGCCTTTTTTTGTGAGACAATGGCATCATCGTAGAATCGGCTGAGCTGACGCTGGAGCCAAAAGGCATCGATGTCTCGAGGATGTAAATCTTTTTTCTTCACTGTCATCACGTCACCAGCACCACCGAGCTAAGTGAAAGGTAATTTATTAGTTACTGTGCAGCATTGTTGCAATATATCACAAAGATTATATAAAAATATGGGCTTAATACAATAATGCCATAAATGGAAACTTACATTAGCTGAGAGAGTGGAATCCACAGCTGCCTCCACTCCTTCACTGTCTTCATCGGAGTGTTCATCTCGTACCTCGCCATACTGGTCTTCATCAACTTCCTGTATGTTAGACAGGAAAAGTCAGTGTCACAAACTCATCAATGAATGTGCTCAGCTATAAATCTTAGGAGCTGTAAGCCTCACCTCCTCATCAGATTCAAACTGAACATTGACACCATACGTCTCATCAATGTTGTCATCTGTGGATAGAAAATACCACACATAATGAATATTTTTAGTGAAAACTGATGGATCCTGTACAGTTTTCATTCCACAGTTACTCTGAATGTGCTTACCCATATTCTGCAAGTCTTTGTCCCCGCCGTAGTCTGTGATCTTTTTGCCCAGATTGACTAAGACGTGGTAGCGCGTGTCATCAGCAGGTCCGAGAAGCTGCTCTACTTCCCGTCGCCTCTCTTTGTCCCTCATTTTGTCATTCTTGAGCACAGCCAGAACTTCATCAGCTGCTCCACAGAGAATATCACGCGGCTGTAAAAACGTAATGAGATAATGAGTAAAACACGGAAGATGTAAAAGAAACAGAAGCAGAATATTTCAAGAAAGCAGCTGTCGTGGCGTTCACTGACCTGATCTCCCAAAGCGGCATGGATGAAGCTCAGTAACACTTCATATGTTTCTCTGGTCTCCTTGGTTTTTGGTTTGTACACAATGCCCACCATCTCATCAATGCCTTCAGACAGAAGGGTAAAGCCCTTCATTTTGTTAATGTCGTGCCTGTCTTCATCTCTTTTTCTTCTCCTGGATAAAAATAAAAAAAATAAAAGATTAACAAAAAAAGATCATATGTTAACAGTAGAGCCATGTTTGGCCATTTGAATGGCAAACATCTTCCAAGGCATGTCACATATGTTCAATTTTTCTTTTTTTTTTTCTTGAGAATCACCTTGAAGAGAAATCCAACTTGACAGCTGTACTTCCCCATACTTTTATTTTCAGTTTTTCAAAATTAAGTTATCAAGTGGAACAAACGAAGTGATTTTTAATACTGGATTATTTTGTTCTTTTTTAAACCAACCGGTTTTGCCTTCAAACCATAGATTAAAGCCAATATTTCTCAGAGATTTGGGGCCACACTGACATGACATGATCATACAGTAGCTGCAGATTTGTCAACTGCACATCCATAATGCAAATCTCCTGCTCCTCCACATCCCAGAGGTGCTCTATCGGACTGACATGTTTAAGAAACCAGTTTAAGACTATTTGAGCTTTGTGAAATGGTGCGTTATCCTGCTGTAAGCAGCTGTCAGACGAAGGGTACACTGCAATCATAAAGGGATGCTTAAACAAAAAGGTCCCCTACACCATTAGACCACCAGCAGTCTTAACCATTGTTACAAGGCAGGATAGACACTTGCTTTCATGTTGTTTATCCCAAATGATGACTCTACCATCAATATATGTTGCGCATTCAGAGACGCTTTTCTGCATACTCAGACATGATCAAAGTCACATCACCTTTCTTCTTCATTCTGATATGCAGGTTGACCATGCCTAAATGCTTAAATGCATTGAGTTGCTGGCATGTAATTAGCTATTACACATTTGCATTAATGACAAGGGGAACAGTGGCCGGTAATGTATATAAATTATGCATTGCTTTAACATGACATGAACAATATATGGAGCTGTCTGCACTGACTTTTCTCGTCTCTCCTCCAGCCTCTGAGGTTTGGTCCTCTGGGCCTTGTCACCCATCTTGGTCCCCTCCAGCTTCCCGACCAAGGACAGCACCTCACCGGTGGGCTCATCTCTCCGGGTGCGGTCGATCAGAGAGCGATCGGCTTGAAGCACCAAATTAGAGTTCTAAGAGTTCGGCATAAAAACAGTGTGATGATGAGACAGTACATCAGTCTGCACTGCAACGGGCTAAAGTAAATGCTAATTAGCAGTACGGCTAGCTAAACAAGGAAAAATATCAATTAAAAACAGTACACACCAAACACCTTTCCTCATAACTTTTCAGAATATCAATCACTGCCTCTGAATGTTTTTTTCCTTTTTTGTCTCACTCTAAACACACTCACCGCTTTGTACTCGTACTGCAAGCTTCGAGCAGTAACATCCGCCATGGTGCTGGTTTTCCCTCAGGTTTTAGCGCACTTTGTGAAACGGTTGACTGACGGTTAATATCCACAGAGTCGACCTCACTCTGCCTGCTTAAAGAGACGCTGTGAAC
The DNA here is from genome assembly GCA_015106755.1 of Etia nguti. Classification (NCBI taxonomy): domain Eukaryota; kingdom Metazoa; phylum Chordata; class Actinopteri; order Cichliformes; family Cichlidae; genus Etia; species Etia nguti. Next base: position 30,798 of record VUQG01024620.1, on the reverse strand, counting down.
ATGGGTGCACTGATTACACTTGTAGCATTAGCCAGTTTTCGAAAAGTCCGAGTTTCATACAACAAAATGCGTTTCCAATACGTTACAATAGCGCCGCTAACACGAGCGCACAACAAGCCGTGCTTTTCCTCTTCCGCTGTCAAAGGTCAGAGAAGGATCAGCGAGGCAAAGGAGCAGCGCCCCCTACAGGCTGGGTTTATTTCGTTTCAAAATTTTTATGTCAGTGTATCCATGGTATGCAAACTTATGTAAACTTGCCAAATCTTCCCTGCTAACAGCTTATTCTTCTATTGACTTTTTTTTTTCGAGCTTCTGGTACCCCAGAATCAGGTGTTGACAATCAGACCCTGATTAGCAGCACCTGTGAGCATGGACCCTGTCACAGCGGTCAGTTAGGGTCTGCTCCAAGCATGGCACATTTGACTGGTCTGGATAGGGCCCGTGCCATAGGGCAACTTTAAGCTGGTGTCCCAATTGTAGCATTATCTGGAGTGAGCCCTTGTACCATCTCCAAATTGAAGGCCAAGTTCTATATAATGGAGAATGTCAGAGACAGGCAACGAAGTGGGCGTCTGAAGAAGACGACACCTCAATTTTGTTGTAGCACTTAGGAACCGTTGGCACTATTCTTTAGATTTGCAGTCAAGGTTTGCAGGACAATATGGCCGACACCGCTTTACCCAGAAAATCGAAAGACAGACAATCTCTGGTCTCATAGTGCTGCCAGGACTGCCTTTCACCGTCAGGCCCATTTTCACTGATGTCAGCGACATGTGCTCCTGAGCCTGAACATGTGGAGGAATGTTCTGTACAGCGATTAGTCCAGATTCTGCCTACGCCACTTGGATCATAGATTTAAAGAGAATGCTATGCTCATTTCTGCACCGATAGTGTAACAGACCTATCATCACAGAGGCAATCTCAGTGCAGAGAGACATTAAGATGAGATTATGAAACCCTTGGCAATCACATATCTCCACAGTCTGGGACCAAACTCTATTGTCCAAGATGACAACCCTTGCCACAAAGCAGGGTTTATCAGAGACTGCCTCGAGAATTTGGGAGTGGAGAGGATGGAATGGCCTGCCTGCAGTCCTGAGATCAGCACCATTGAACACTTGTGGGATCAGCTTTGGGCGCTCTCTTCGTGCCAGAGTGACCAACACAACCACAATTGGCTAACTTGCAACAAATGCTGGTTGAAGAATGAGACACCATCCCACAACAGAGTACATTTTTGGCACTGGAAGAGAAGTTTTTCATGGGTGCAACCCACATGCTCAACTCTGATGCTCAACCCACAAATACATTCTCCTTACAAATGTGGCACCATTTAAGGAGAAATAAACAGGCCTTCTATTGATATAAGAGTTATTGCTAAGATGCATTGCAACAACACAGAGACAAACACACTTTTTGTGCTAACTTCATTATATTGTCTATCATGCTTACATCATGTACGATTGGAATAATTTCATAAGAACAACAAAACTTCCCATCCTGGACTCTCTTCAGGACTTACACAGCAGTCATGTAGTGTTAATACTACTAAAAATAATGCCCCTACCACTATCACTACTAAAACTACTAGTAATTATTATCATTATTACTGCTATTGTGTATCAGATACAGAGTATGCTGATGTACCATGGTAGACATCTGTACCACCACTTGCACAGTATGGTACTACTTAATGTAATAGCCCATTGATAAATATAATACTACTGTACATGCTGAAAGTCTGCACAAAGTTATCTGTGGAATCACTATACCGGCCAAACTTAGCAGCAGACCAATCCGCAGATGACACACTTTCCTGTGGCATTGGCTGATGTTTATTTGTTTGGTCACATCAGTTTGGCAGTGGCTAAGTGTTCAATGACAGTGTGACAAGGATCTGACAGACCTTTAAACAGACCAGGCAGTTTTATTAAATGAAAACGTCTTTGTTTCCCTGGCACAAAACAGGGAAATAGAACTTATAAAAAAAATATGATTGATTCATATCAGTATTTGCTTTGACTAAATTGTTTCTTTAAACATCATAGCTTACATACATTATAGATCCAGGATTGGGACATCTCTAGTCCTGTGTCTTATGCTGTATTTCACTTTTATTCACAGAGGGCAACACAGTGGGTAGCTCCATAAATAAGGGGCAAGTGGGGGTGGCTGTGGTTCAGGAATTAGAGCAGGTCAACTACCGGCTCAATTCCCTGGCTCCTCCAGTCTGCATGTCAAAGCATCCTTGGGCAAGATACTGAACCCTGAGTTGCCCCTTATGCAAGTGTGTGAGCAAATTTCACAATGGATAAGTCCATGTTTGATTTGGGATTTGTGTCCACTTCTCATCTAAAAAAGTGAAAACGAAGCTACCATGAAAATTAGGGACTGTTCATAAATGAGCAAACTGACAAATTCAGGAGAGGATTAAATAATAATTTCCCCCATGTACATTATCTTCTAAAGCTGCATGACGAGCTGATGCAAGATAAAGCTTTGAACCCCACACAGGAGAGTCCACTCTAAAGAGTGGAGTTAAAGTGTGGATGTCTTTTGGGTTCACTCCACTCTAAAGAGTAGTTGTCCAGCACCTTGAACAGTGTGAGGTCAAGATCCAAAACGTACCGAAAACGGGTGTTTTCTTGGTGTAAATAAACGTCAGATTTATGAAGTGCAAAAAGAAGCATGTACAAGAACTTTTCTTCAGGAACTCATCTGTTAGTCTTTGATTGTCATTTTGATCTAAATTAAAATTGCTAAATGAGAAAGATGAGCCTCATTGTGGGCAATATAATTAACTTTAGTACAGCTGCACTGTGAACTCTACGATCAGCAGCGTGAGCTACAATGTCCAAAATGTAATATTTCAAAATATGAAAAAATTACAATTCTGTGTAGGTATGACAATGATTAATGAAGAGCTGTACAGGTTGGATTTTCAGGTACCTCTGAGGTTATTATCATCCCACATAACATTTTTTTTTCCATCAACCACCACTATTCTTCTAAAATCTGTTTTTCATACATGACATACATGCATTTTCAACTGTACATCCACATGTTTGTAAAGCTTTTAGTGCCGTAATACACTTTTAAAAAAACACACTGTTCAGTTTTTAATAAAAACAAATAACCTGTTTTAAAAAAATTTTTTTTTTTTGCTGATTTCACTACTTTTCCCTGAAGCACTTGACTCATTTGCCACTACAGGCATTTATTCAACTGTTATGTACATGTTAGTCATAAACATGTGTTTTGGTATGATGTAATAATGCTGTGTAATTCATATTGGATACACGAGTGCTTTGAAAATGTGTGGTAAATGGGTTGCACTTATACAGCTCTCACATCCAGATGGCAGCACTGAGAGCAGTTGTCTTGCTCCAGGACACTTTGACTTGTCAGACAGCTCTATCACAGTCCCCTCAAACTCCTAAGTTCCCAATATCTGTATATCATTTTGCTGTGTATGAGAATATTCCACATCTATGGATGTAAAAAGGATAGTGAGTGCATGTTTCATATGTGCTTATGTGTCCATTCAATGTAGGTTATCTTGACCCAGCATGAGCTGCAAGAATCAGTCAGGATTTAATGTAGAAAGTATGATGTGAAGCAGGTGTGTGAAAAGAAAAGGAGTAAGATGAACTTCAGTGTCGCTGTTGGTTTTTTACTGGAAAGTACTTTAGTCAACCATGTTGTTTTTAAAGTGCTCTATAAATAAAGTTGGATTGGATTGTTGTCTTTAAAGAGGAGAGTACTGTATGTTCCTGTTTGTGGCCCCATACAACTTCCATCACATTTGCACATCTGGCTACAGCATCTGTCACTTTCCACTAGTCGGAGTCTCTGAGGCCACCGAGGCCTCCGTCACACCCAATGACAGACAAATAGGGAGAGGATGACACAGATAAAGGAGCTGCATCCATCAGTGAAACAAATAATAGGTTAAGTCTGTGTGAGAGTGGAAAGAGGCCGTTAACAATGCAGTGCGATTTCACTGCATCAGTTACATGGTGTACTCACTCTTCTGTCCTATCAGGTTCAGAAGACATGTGGGCAGTGATTAATTAGCTGTATAATGCTTTGTCACCGGCATAAGATACTGATTTTCCCCCCCCCCCAGCCATTTGTGGAAATCCACCGCTGCACTTTAGCTGTGTGTCCAGACAATGTGATCTTTGTGGTCTTCTGTCACAGGAACACCACATGAGGACACCTCAGCTGTCTGAGCAGCTGCTCACGCTAACGCCATCTGCAAATGCCCTTCGCCCTGGGCTCCTAACAGGAGTGTGAGAAAACACATTGTCCCTGAAACACATTCATAAGCATCCTACCTACATGGTGTTCTGCAATCCAGGGATTAATACTTCCTGTGCGACCCAGACAAGGTTTGAACAAGTGTCTTAAGTGTCCCTCGGTTAGCCTGGTTTAGGAATTAATGACGGGGAAATGGTGCTCCTACTCAATTCTTGTCCCAACTGAAAATAATCCAACCATGTTCAGTCAAGTTGTCCCGTGCACAGTCATCAAAAACCCTCTTGTTTTGGCCACATTTTCTATGTTAACATTTAATCAAACCGACAATAAAAAACAAAAACAACAATAATAAGCAAAATGGAGCACTGTGAATCAGCACACACTCAGCCTTTTGTAATGTCTCTCTGTACAGTTTTATTTACATGATACTATTCTGTTGTAATGCTGGATAGCAAGATTATATGTAATACATAAATATCAACACAGTTTTGTTTTTTCTTTTTTTTGTACAAATTTGCATATAACTAAGAATCAGAAAGGAAAAACTCAAACGGATACATACAGTTATCTTTAAATGAAAAAACAAAAAACACATCCATACGGGAGAAACAAGTCACAAACATACATCAGTTTCAATGTGTCAGGCAGCCATGAAAACACACTGTCGCACAGGTATGTGCACGTGCGCACACACAAATACACACGCACACTTTTTTTTCTCCTTTTTCTTCCTACGGCGCTCTATAGCAGACACACAGAGACCAATAGCTGTTAGACAGATGAGAAGTTACATCTAATCTTGGTATCTATTATTTTTCATAAATCTAGCTCTGGCATGCTCCTGTAGTTCTGTAAACATGTGCTGATAAACTGGGTAGCTCCACAGTCAAAAGGGATAAGGAAGAGGTGAGGACAGAACACACACACACACACACACACACACACACACACACACACACACACATATATATACATATAGATAGATAGATTTAGATAGATTTAAATTTAGCCCTTGTTGC
>VUQG01024620.1:644-24145 GCA_015106755.1 Etia nguti | reverse complement strand
AAAAAAAAAAAAAAAAAAAAAAAAACAGAGGGAGAAAAGTGATCATTCATGCATCTTCCTCAGACAGGATCTTTAACTTTTTTTTTTTTCTTTTTTTCCTCTCCAAGATCTTCTTGAGGTTGTAATTTTGTAAATCAAGTCTGTTCCATTCTCATTTATGCTCATTTCAAAGGTTCGCACTCGTACTCCAGTCTTTTGTCAATGGTGTTTCATTGTTGCTGCCACTGCTGCTCTGTCTCATCTATTATATTCTCTGGATCTTGTCAGCCACCACCACGGGGTTCTCTTTGCGGATCTTAGCGGCAGCCTCGGCCTTGTAATCATAGGGACAGTTGTGCTTGTCAGAGTACCGGTGGATCCCGCAGAACAGGTTGCCACAGCGACAGTCGAACCCTGAAGGTGCAAAAATCGAGGGTTAAAAGCTGGAATGGGAGGGTTTCACAAGAGCACTGACAGAAATTCATGCTGAGCTGCGACCTGCTCGCTCACCTGTGAGGCCCACTCTCTTGCGGCACATGAAGCACCTGTTCTTCTTAGGTTTGGGGGTGTCACTCTTACTTTCTTCACTGCTAGAAGAGGCTACAGGAGTAGGGCTAGAAGCAGCAGGCTGACTTACAACTACGCAGAAAGAAAGACAACAGGAGGAAAAAAAAAAAAAAAAAAGTCATAAGTCATGCAAGCCTTTGATTTGTCATTATCCCTTTAATTACCAAAGCAGCAAACAAGGTTGTTTGTCATACTTCTACAAGACAATGAAAGCCAGTGGCCTCTAAAATGTTGCATTGTTGTCCAAGATAATAGTAATTAGTATTTTCCTTATCTCTAAATTGCCCCTCTTGTTCTTGGCAGCAAAGAATACTCTATTCTGAGAAAGCCTCTGGCAGGCAACATTAAATCTGAGAGTGTCCTGAGAGTGGAGGTATTTTTAAACAGGTTTATTTTTAGACACCCTCTCTTTCTTGGAGGCTGTAAGTAAAACCAACAGCGGAGCTTAAGGTATGCAGCGAAGCTATAAAAATAAAACTGAGGCTACAGAAAGATCTATGAAGCAGCGTTTGCCTCGAGAAGTCTGTTTTGAGGCTGTCAACTAGTTATGCGTAAAATGCCTGCAATGTTGCCAGTAACCAATAGGGATGAATGCGTGTTTTTACCAGGCTCTAGGGGTTCGGGTTTGTCCTCTCTCGAGATGCTCATCTCTGTCATTTGCTGAGTCACAGGAAGAGATCCTTGAACGGTTCTGCAGGTTTAAACAGCGGGGAGCGAGGCAAGTCAGTCATCACATTGGTCATTCAATTTCAAGAAAAGTCACCAGCAAACATCACGAGAGCTAATGGCAGCAGATACTAACCTAGACATGTCTGGTGAAGGGGCAGGGGAGGCATCAACCTTTGCTAGACTGGCTTCTAGTCTCTGGATGGCAGAAGCCTCTGAGGTAGGACTAGCAGTTGAGCCTGTATGATGACAATGACAATCAATTTAAAAATCCAAATAAATACAATCAAAGTGATGTGGTGTGCATGCCAACAAATGAGCTGAATAACAGAAACTGTCTTCAGTAGTTTCAGGCCTTTCTAAAAGTGTATTCAACTTCACTTCTCTTTTGCGACATATTCTTCCTTGTTTCAAAGTACTGACAATGTTTTGCATCATGACAACTTGCAACTTTAATGTTTGATCATAGAAGTGCTTAAAGGAGTACCCCATAACCCTGACCCTGTCTTTTATTATCCACAGTGGAGAAAAAGCTGTAAATATACTGAGTAAAGTTCATGTATTTGTTTACATCAAAACTGATGTAATCAGTCTGAGCTGCAGTAACTCTGAATGAGCAGACAAATCAAATTTGTGTGTGCCGTCTTACCCATTGGGCCGAGGGGGCTCATGCGGTCGCTGCTCTGCTGCCGTGTCAGGTGTTCCTTGTAGCATACAGAGCACATACCATTGGTTCTTGGGTTGCCATAGAAACCGCAACCTGTGGCACAAAGCATGGGCACTGGACTCTGGTTCGTCTCTTGAGCCATTGCTGAAAGAACGAGAGAGACAGAGTGAGAATGCTTATTAGACCGATGTGCAATTTTCAGCACCAACACCTCGATCTGACACATGCATAGAAAAAAAAAAAAAAGCTGACATGTTTTCCTGGACGCATTTCCACCCCTACCGCTCTTCCTGTCAGTCTGGTTCCAGAGAAACTGGTTGCAGTATCAACAGGGCTGACTGATAACACGGTTGTCACTTTATGTAAATTTAACAACAACATGTCTTTCTGTTTCGACTTGCCCTTTAGCCTGGATACAGTAATGAATGTGTCTCCGCAGGAAGCCCACAGAACAAACAACACTCACTGTTCTCTGTTCAACACCTTTGGCAAAGGCTCCATGTGCTCTGTCCCAAAGCTTTGTTCACTGCAGTGTCACCTTTTCCCTCCTGCCATCTCTTGTGGTGGTTCTGAGAAAAACTGATGGAGCTATTCCCATTAGCCCTGCCACCCCACCATCCTCTGCTTTTTGTAGGCTTTAGTGTCAGCTGTTCTTCTTCCTCATACCAAATTCAGGCCCTTACTTCCTCCATCTAATTAAAAACAAAAGCTCTGACTCACTCGCGGTATCATGATCACAAAAGAACATACGAAACACTTCAGATTAAATAAGATTCTGTTTTTGCTAAACGGCACAAGGCTATAAGCGATAAACAAAGTAGGTCAGCTGTTTCACAAAGTGTTCCCCTCCCTACCCTTGGCTCTTGCCTTACAAGGCATTTCAAAACCTCCCTAGTCATTTCTCACCACGCATACGCCCAGAAAATGAGCGTGCATGTGCGTAACTTGGCAAAACAAGTAGTCCTGTGACGCTTGCTACCCGTCTTTGTGCAACAGCGCAGGAAGTTGTATAATGGGAGACACTGACTTTGAGGTGATTGATCAAAAACAGCCACATGAAAGGACAGATACACGTGGAAGGCCTGGATTAGATAGGAAAGAAGAACTGTGCCTGCCAACCCTGTTCAGACCATTTTACAATTCAGCCGATCATCTATGATACCCACACACACACAATAAATAAATAAAAATAAAATATAAAAATCCACACACAACAACAGTCTCATATTTCCCCTGTAAACAACCTTTGCCCTGTTCTGCTGCAACACAGCAGCTGCTTGCTTGCGTTGGTGTGAAGCTCGTCTATATTCTGGTCACGGACACAAACAAGGCAGGCGAGCTCAATGTTCTGGCAGTTGGTTCAGAACGTCCTGTCAGTTCACGCGAGGTGTCCTACATAACAAGCGCCATTGACTATCAGACCCCCACCCTCCACCCAAATCTGTCTTCCTAGCACCTCCTCATTTCTCTACACCTGGATGTTATCACCAGTGTGTCAACAAAGGGTCTCCTTGGAAAAGCCCACAAAGACCTTTTTTTCCTCTCATTTGTGTCACGTGTCCAACTGCTGAAAAATGCCAGACAGGGGGAGTCGGCTAAAAGCTAGTAACTAATGCGTAGCTTAAAATGCTTTTCATTCCAATTTATATGGATCATCAGTATTTTTCTTTTAAAGCTCATTGACTTATCAGTTTATCATATAGACTAGATATGGACTGGAGGATTTTAGCTCCACGTTATGCAGAAACAGTTCAATAAAAGGAAAGGTATTGATTTAAATCGCGACTAAATCACATCTGACGATACAAAAAACATATTACAAAAGAGGCCCGTAGCAGTTAACACATTAACTTTATGACACAAACGAACAATGGGCCCAGGTGTTTGATAAACAGCAGGCATGGTAACCTAATATTTACCAAGACCCTATAAGCACAGCGATAAGGTAAAACAGACATGGTCACGCTGAATACTTGATAAGACTTTTTCTAAACAAAGGGGGGATCTTCCAGAGAAACATAAAGCATACTGAGGGTCATTACACATTCACCTCAATCAATCCCTACCTATAACACCATTTAAGAGCAAAACATTCACTTGTGAATTATTCCAGACAGTCCTATGAAACATTACAGATGTGAAATTGTAAAATTTCCAAACAAAAGGAAGTCAGGGGCTTTCCAGCACAGAGCAGATCATCAGTCACGACCAATAAACCCAACTTCCTTTCACAAAGGATCCAAACCCTTCACTATAACCAAATGTGAAAACTGGTCTGACTACAAACTGTCCCATTGGAATTCTATGTCCTGTGGACAACCAAAACTACTGCGGAAAAAAACCGTACGTGTGAGAATCTCCTGCAAACAAAAGGGGGAAACTGTGCTTCTTTATCAGTCGCAAGCTAAGCTCATATTTCAGGCCCTGCTGGGCTTAAAAGTCCTGAGTCACACTGAAGGGCAGGGGAGAGAAGAAAAAAACAAAACAATTGGGCTTGTCACATGCTGTAAAATTTGCTCTTTAAAAAATGGACACAATGTTTAAAACAAACCACGAGAAGACTACAGGAAGATAACGGCACTAATGTTTTCTGAAAACCCATAGTCTAGACAGTGAGGTATCGGCTCCCTTTGTTTCTTCTTTCTTCCTTTGTCTGCAATCTCTCTGCTTCCTGTTTAGACATCGTTTTGTAGTTCGCCTTAATCGCTTTATTTGTACTGAAATACGGTTTTCTGCGTGATTTAAGCGAAGCTATGTGAACAACCACGGTTATATAATCACACTAAGGCACTTAGAAAGAGACTTGGTGATGCCACATAGTTCTCCACATCGAGCAACCCTCGTCTGAGCCAAAGCTGAAACTACTGCCAACATCGACCGAAGCCGTGCGAGAACTTCGTTTAATATTCAAGAAAATGTTCTTTAGCAGTTTCGAAAGCAATTCTCTCGCTCTGCTTGCCTATTCGACTTATGAATTTTCTATTTCTAGACAGGAATTAGCTGGCTTTGGTGCCCCATCCCCCAGCTCTCGGGACAAACAGAAAAATAGGCACAGCAACCAAATAGCTCGCTCCCTCCCTTGTTATTTTCACCTCCTTGAAGAGACAGAAACACGTTCGAGGGCTTGTGACATTTCTACCCAGGAGGAGGAGATGGTGGTGATGGCAACTTTAACAAGCTAAAGAAATGGGGGGGTGGAAAAAGCTTGTTTATCACACTCAGCCATCACGCAACGCACCGCCTGACCTTTCAATCCACCGTTAAAGGTCGCCATCACCGACCGCCACCTCTGCAAACACCCATCGTTTGGCTGATTACCTCGATAAGCCGAGCTCACTTCCAAATTCATCCATATTCAGAAAAAAATCCCCCGAAAACAATAATCCAAGATCATCACCTGCTAAAAATCGATGAAGTTTCTCGCGAGACGACGGGGAAAAGTAGCCGTTAGTATGGGCAGCTGGAAAATGTCGATTGGTTTCAGGTCCCGGTGAGGTCCTTTTCTCTTTCTAGCTTCGGTTATGTGTCGTCGTCCTCGGTGCCAGACAGGTTTAGACGGGTTTTAAGTCTCCCTTCCTCGGCCTCCTACCTTCCTTCCTCTCTCTCTTCCTCTCCCGTTCCTTCTGTATGGATGTTTGTTTCCCTCTTTAGTAAGAGGAGTGGCGGGTGATGTCACGGGTAAAACAACGTGTTCCCATTGGCTAACCACGGAGCCCTCGAGCTCTCTGTACAGCTCTGCCAGAACAGGGAGGGGGGGTGAAACTCGGTCTGCGCTTGAGCCACTTCGTGATTGCATTATTACACATCTATTCGTCATCCTCCTACAAGGACGACCATATTGAGTAATCCACCTAAATGATAGGATGAATGAATAATGGTGCTGACAATGAATGAATTAAAACAAGAAGAATGCAGGTCCGTGATCTGATTAACGGGCGATGCCTCTTTGTGGAAGATTCTACACACGTGAGATGGCACTATTAATGTAACAGCCTCACCCCTCCTGCTACTCACAGGGCCCATGATTATTTCTGTCAGAGGAACAACGCAAGTACAGGTTGTAAACATGTTTTCCAGGAGATGAGCCAAGCGGACTGATTTCACAACATTTGGCTTCAAACTGCTAATGTCCCAGTTACTGATACTGCATAGTGACCTTGACATTAGAATAGAATAGCTTTTTTATAGAATAGCTTTTTTATTGTCACTGTTACAAGAACAATGAAAGGCAGTTTGGCATCTCTCCATGTGTGTGGAGTACACAATAGTGTAAGTATTTACACAATAACAGACAAATTTACATTTACACAAGAAAGATATGTACAAGTTATACATACACCTGCAAACATACACGCACATACATACATATATGTATATATACATATATGCATCCGTACATACATACACACACATTATCAATACTGTTAGGCCCAGTGATGGCCTAGTCAGTCGTTTGCCCCTGATTGTAACTCTAATTCCAAATTAAAACTGCAACCGTAAAAAAACTCTTAGAAATTGTAGATGAAGTTAAAAATGTTCAGACATTGTAACTATTTCGTCAAGTCAAACTAGTCTTCACAAAGATAGCTGTATAAGAGAAAAACACCCGAGCACCTGTGTTGATGTTGGGAGTGCAAATATGCGTTTGGGGAAGTTTTCAAGGAAAACAGCTGAGCAGCGCCATAAGATTGGAATTTTTTAAAGGTGTACATCTGTTAGAAAAATGCCTTGAGGAAATTATAAAGGCTGGCGCTAGTTTCGGTGGGGAAACTGGACTGTGACCACTGAAAGAGCTTAGGGTAAGCCCTTAGTGGAATTTCTGGGAATTTATAAAAGAAACTGAGAAGAGATTTTAGTCACAAAACATTTCTCAAAGTGAGCTTTTAGAACTGCAAAATATCTTATTCTGCATAAATACAAGTAGTGGTCCAAACTGTGCCATTGTGGGTAAGGCTATATTATCAAAGTAGTTGTGCTAAATATTCCAGTTAAATGAACTTACTAAAAGTAGAAAACATTTTTACAAATTATTTTTGGTGGCTTGTCAAATGTCAAATTGTCAGCCTTGGCACTCTGGCCCTCAGTATTTCTAAAATAAAGTCTTTACATGTGGTAAAAAAAAAAAAGTTTATAGTGAAACCAAATAGATGACACAAAGCTTGTGGGGTCGCTTTATATGACTTTAACCCTTTGTTTTTACATCAAAAGCCACCAGAGCATTACATCTACTGGATTTGTTTTTGTGATACAAAATACCCCTGTGCTCTCCACTCACTTGCAATGCGTCATACTACATAATTAAGTACATACATAGGGTACTTTGCCCTAAGGTCTAACAAGTCTCTACATATCCCCTCTCCGTACCTTGTCAGCATAACATCACACAAATCCCCAGGCACTACAGGTCAGAGCTGAAAAAAACAAAAAAGCATTGAAGTCGGGTGGTGTGGTGTGAGCTTGTGTTAGGGGGGATGTTGTCATCACTCTGTGTGTCGATTCGTGGAAACCTAGAAGGTTACAGCAGTCTGGAAATCACTGAGATTTCTTAGTGTGTTTGATCTGGTTCAAACTAGCTTTATATGGAAACTGAAAAACGGTGGTAGCTAAGTGAAAGTAAAAGTGACTGCTGATCTTCAGCTGACTTTTTCAAGGGGAAGTCCCTCTCTTTCCTTCTTACACACACACACACACACACACACACACACACACACACACACACACACACACACACACAGACACATGCGGAAACATTGCTGCTAAAACTGGTTTCATCATACACAGATGAACAGAGGACAGCTTGTGGTCTGACCTACTTGTCTTTTATTAGCTTCCTGTGCCGTGTCCATTTAGACAGGTTTATTTAATTGCATATTTACTCGTTATTTTTATGGTATATTTTAAGAGTAAACTATTTTAAAAGTAGAAAGATAAAAATCATGAAAAATCATGAAAAGACTGAAATGCTTTGTGTTTGATTGGATGATTTGGAGAGTTAATAAAGACACTGATCTCCAATCAGCAACATGACTGAAGGAACATAGTGCATGCATGCCAACAAACCCTAAGGAAGACAGCTTACATTATCATAAAACAGCATGTTTTTTGTACAAGTCAGTATCACGTGGCATCACTCTTTTATTATCTTTCGAGATTTTCAGAAAGACAAGCTTTGATGACCGTGACTTCTTTTATATAGCCTTTTATATGACCCGGTCTTTCTTCCCTAATCAAACCTCAGTGAAAAGATTGCCGCTATAGTTTAGATCACAGCCCACATATTACAACATGGGCTCAAAGCAGTGCTTGTGGCAACACACCACGCTGCATTTTCATGCTAATGGCCTTCTGTGTGTACATACATGTGTGTAGCACTGTCCCTCAGTTGACATTAGCCCAAAAGCTTTTCATATGTGAATGAAGAAGGGTGGGATGGAAGACTGGGTCTACACTGAGGTCTTTGTGCGCATGTGTTGTGTTAATACACAGCCCTGCAGGGAGGAGACGAGAAGGAGCATGTGTTGAAATGTATATCTGTTCAGTATGTGAAGGTTCACGGGTTTCAGTGAGAGGAGGGGGAAGCTGAGGAGAGAGTGGGAGGTGTTGAGTATCGTTACCCATCCCCCTTGCTGTCATGGCTAGGCTTCTGTATCTGTTTGTTGTAGCAGTTTGTCCCTTTCTTATACATTAACATGACATACACGTGAGGGGCTGAGTAACAATGCTGCCGTGGCAACAAATACCTCCAGTTTCTTTTGTTTTCTTTTGTTGTATGTTTTAGTCTGTGTGTGTGTGTGTGTGTGTAAGGGTGGGAGGATTACTTATGTGAATCTGGAGCAGCCTGTCTGTAGTTACTAGGCAGATATTGGTCGACTCAACACACACACGCACACACAAACACACACATACACACGCACACACATGCATGTGCAAACACACACAGAGGCACAGCTTGCCTGTGTCTGGCGTCGGTGTGGTGAGACACTGTTGATAAAGGGGCTAGTGGTGGAAATGGCAGCTTATCCATTTACATAAGCTGTGTGTGGGGCTTGATAAGCTCTGACTAAAACCATCGGTTCAAAACTTGATCCGCCTCCCCTGCTCTGTCTACGTTCGGCTTCATGCGCAGCCCCCATAAAGAAGGGGGCGGTACTGTTTGTGTGTAGATGTTTGTGTGGTCTACAGTAAATAAAGAGAAGCATTTTTCATGAACAGACGGTGCATGTCTATCTGATATGGTGGGAGATCAGGGACAGATTTGCTGCAAATTCCTGTTGTTGTAAATGTTCAGGAAATACTAGGTGAAGCACTTTGGATGTAGAGAATGCTTCCAAGAGACAGGCGGACAGAAAATTAAAGAGACACAAACCATTAAAGGGGAAGAATGAGCAACAAAACAGGCTCAAATTAAGGACCATTGAGTCTGTTGCTTGTGCTGGTGCTGCACACCTCCCCAGAACCTCTCGTGAATGTGCTTCTTGTTATTTGTGAGCAGGGAGGAGTTCCCCAAAAGTTTCCCACCACAGTCTCTATCTAAAGTCCCTCCTCCTCCTTCTTTCCTCTTCACACACAGGCCTCACTGTACACGGGTATCTGGATAATTGTTGGATTAACATAGTGTGTGTATATACTTGTGCACAGATGGTTCATGTAAAAGGCCAACGAAGAGGTGGTGCATATGCATTAAAAAAAAAAATCAGTTGTCATTTACAAGCTCTCTGTGGGTTTGCCCTTCACAGCTGATATAAGACAGTCTATGTATGACCTGAACACATGCCTGCATGTGGTGATCAAATGTGAACCCCTGCATCTGTGTGTGTGTGTGTTTGTGTGCAGCAGATGTCCTGTGGCCCAGACTGGCTGGTCTTTGTTGCTGCTCCCTCGTGCAGACGGGGCTAGCCACGTGCTCCTCTGACTGCAAGGGCAAGCCACGCCTCCACCGCTGTAATCTGTCAATTGCAGCAGCCAAGTCCCACCCATAAAAACACCCACAGTCTGCCAAGGTCTGCTTGCCTGCTCGATGACGCTGCTTTACTCACGCAGACTTACCATGCTCTCTTTTTGTCTCTCGCTCACACCTACACACATCTGTTGCTGGGCCATGAACATGGTGTGCAAATTTGAGCAGCTCACTTTCTCTTCATCGAAGTAATCTATCTATTTTTCCCTTTCCCTCTCTGCCTGCTTTTGATATATTGCAGTGTAAAGATATTTTTTTAAGCATTTATTTCGTGTTGAAGAAATAGCCAAATCTCCTCCTGAGAAAACAGGAAACAGGAAGAAGGAATTTCTTGAGGGAAAAAAACATCTAGATGGGCAAGTAGTAAAGACTTGCTATTAATCCTGGCAAAATGCCAACAGCAACACTCAAAGACGCCTGTTTTTCTACACTCTATACAATTGATAAATGGGTCTAATCTTTGCTAGGGTGCAGTCAATCATCCCAGATAGTCTTTAGGGTAAATAATCTATTGAAAGTGCACATCAAACATTGTGCCGTAGACATCTTTAATGCCAGGTCTCTGTTTACAATGATTACCTCATTTTTAGTCCCCCTGGCAAATATGTGTTTATAGTCTGAGTCACACCTGGATTAACTTGCACTGTCCTCTCAGCTCTCTCCTTTCTCCCTGACAAAAACAGTTAAGTTTTACCCTTAGGGCCAAAACCTCCTGCTGCTTTACATTTATTGTCAACAGTCGTGCAGCTCAGGCGACATAAATGCAATACAAAGTTCACTGGTAGATTGTTGTTATCAGGGAAACACAGGCAGGCTTTACGAATTTGTGTTTATTACGCAGTACAGCTGGAAAAGAACTGGTTTTGGTGATGCTTCTCTAAAGTAGACCTTGGCTATAGAGACATATTCTGTTACAGAGCTCCTATTTGACTCATACAATTCATGCAGACAGTTTACAGGTCTCAGTCTTTTAACAAATGATGAATCACTTTCTAATGCCTGCACATTAATAACTAAAAGGGCTGTTTCACTAAATTGCAACAAAAATGCACAGATAAACTGTGCTTTGCGTGCACTTCAGCATGCTCCTATCATTTCATGCTCACTCTGTCAGCCTCTTAGACATGTATGAGTTTATGTATATTGCTGTATAAATGCTATTATTATTCCCAATGAATACGCCTCTTTTGGGTTTTGTTTTGTATATTTTTACAAATATTTTTTCTGTGATAATATTTTCTGGCAACCAATCAAGGCAATATTTTTTTTCTTCTCAAATGTCATCTATACTATATTTTAGACAGCGTGACACACACAAAAAAGAACAGTGGGCTTATTTGTAGAGGCTTCTGAACCGCTTCTAAACTTGTGCTCCCACATGCTAAGAAAGCATGGTGGTGCAGTGGTAAACAATGCCAACTCATAGCAAGAAAGGTGTGGGTTGTCTGAGGAGTTTGCAGTGGTACTGAGGACGAAAAGTGTGCTTTCACTTTTCCACCAAACAAAGTGGGCATGTTTTTCTGTTTTTCCAAGTCTTTTTTTTCATCAACCTGAAAAATTTCATCTTTTATTTTTAACAAAATCTCAACTGCATTTAGCCATTTGGCAAAATTGTCTTTTATGCAGCTTCTCAAGTTTTGCTGGATGGGTAAAATCTAAGAGAAAATGACTGGTCATCAGCTCACTTGTGTCTTACAAGCACAAGTTCCATTTTGGTCCCTATTGGTTGCATTCAGTAGCAACTGCTCCTCTCAGAGTCTTTTAAATTGTTTAAATTTAGTTTTACAATCATTTTTGTACTGTGAATGTGAATGTGCTACTTGTGACTATGCTATTAAACCTATAAGTAATGAGTAACAAGCAGTTTCATAGCAAGGTGATCCTATTCTCTAATTATTCCATAACAAACTTTGCAGTCAGTGATTCCCAGTAAGTGTTGAAGTTGCATTTAGGAGCAAGTTCAACTCTTGGAACTCTCATATGAGGCTCAAAGAGATGTTGATGCAAGTGATGGAATCTGTATTTAGACTGAGTATTCCAAACGAATATACAGCAAAAAATTTTAGGACTTAGGATTGGCCAATTAATTCCCAAACAGAAGTAAGATCAGTTAGACCAAAAGTCCTAGAAGAAAAAGGAAGACAACTAAAGTGAAGGACCGCCAAATTTGTTCTTTAAGAAAACCACTTTACAATATCCAACAAATTGAGAACACTCTCAATGAAGTATCATTGTCAAAGTCTACAATGAAGAGACACCTTCATGAATTGAAATACAAATTTATACAATATTTGGTTAACAACAAGGTCAAAACCACTGGTTACATTCAGGTACAGAAAGATCAGGTTAGACTTTGCCGGAACAAATCTACAAGAGGCTACACTGGTTCTTCTTTGGACAGAAGAAACTAAGATTAACCACATTATCAAACATGTTGGAGGAAGCATTACGGCATTGGTATGTGTGGCTGCCAGTAGAACAGGATCTCTGGTATTTACTATTATTTTGTGACTGCTAATATAAGTAGAAGGATAAATCCTGAAATGTACAGGGTTATACTCTCTGCTCAGATTTAGCCAAATGCTCCAAAAAGTGATTAGCTAACACTTAACTGGGCAAATCAATAATGAGCCAAAGCAAACTCCAAAAGCAACCGATGAGTTTCTCAAGGCAAAGAAATTGGATATTATTCAATGGTCAACACAGTCACCTTACTGCAACCCAACAGAGCATGCTTTGCAGTTACTGAAGACAAAATTAAAGTAAAGGTGGGTGGTAGAGACCCACCAACAAGCAGCAACGGATGGTTGCTGTAGTAAAGACCTAGCAGAACATATTTGGTGAAGTGCACAGATTCTAGACTTCAGGCAGATATTGAGTATTAAAAGCAATCCTTATATCTGAAAATTTAATCAACTGTGACTAAAAAATTGCAAAAATTGTGCCATTCTCCAAGTACTTACAAACTAATATGTATAACTGTATGTTGGCTGTGAGGTTCAGGCAGGGAAGTATCTCTAGAACAGCTTTTGTATCTGTCAGACAGGACTTTCTTGCTTACTGTGTCACACCTCCGTAACTGAATCTCTGTCTCGTGATCTGTCATGTGCCTCCGGCTGAATGCATTGTGCTTCCTTTTGTGCAAATAATAAATATTCTTAACAGGTATCTCCTACCTTTGTTATGCAGAAAATATTCAATTGCACACCTCAGACAAGCCTCTGATGATCTATATTAACTCAATATAAGTATGAGATGGTATATAAGATGGTAAATACTTTTCTTACAGCTAACATTTTCAAGACATTGTTTTGAATGTGATGAAAACTATTGGCTCTTTATCTTCTTTCATTAAACTTACCCTGCTTAATGTAGGTATCTCAACACACCAGGCTTTGAATTTCAATAATCTTGCCAATTGCTTATTCCCTTCTGTTTCTGCCAGGAAAGGGGTATTGTTAAATTTACACTCTTTTTATCTACAGGTGAGATAACTTTATATGTGTTTTATTTTATTGTTTAACCTATTCTCATACAGGCAATTCCATTGAGACTCTATGTCTCATTTACAATAGAGGCCTGTTTTACTCCAAGTTTGCAATACCCTGTTCTCTGCCTTGGCAATGCATTGTCCAAATTCTGCTGCCAAGCTTTTGGCCACATCATCCAAGAGGTTTCATGTAACACAAGTTTAAGACTGTCTGTCAAGATCGTCTTCATTTGTTTGGAGCCTTGTGTGGCAAAAACTCTGGATACAAAGCAGCATAATACAAATTTTGCATTTTTTTTAATGTCACTCTCTGTTCTAGTGGTATTGTCAACCTTCCTCCCCTTGCCACTTCACTGACATTCTCATAGCTGCATCTTACTTTAGCTTTAGAAAGCCGATACCCTTCCCATTTTTTCCTTGTACACATGCACGCAAACATGGTGTCATGTCTCTGAGACTCTGGGCTTTCCTGCACAAGGTTATTAACAGACAGACATGCAGAAAACAAGTCACATGAAGATAAAACATAACTTTAAGAAGGTTGAGATGTGTCATCCTGTCTCTTCCTGCTGTTTGGAATCCAATATGGACTCAGTGTAGAGCAACACCACCCTCTACAGGTTCATTAACCTAGATTTCATCTCTCCTCATCTAAGAGTAAACTTTTTATGCAGTATAAGTTCATCCAATTCTTTTAATCGTGTGAGTCTAACATGCTTCATTTATTCTGTTGTTATTATATATTATTGTGATTTCTTTAAACTGAAAAAAAATCATCCTAAATATGATTTAATGATCACATGGTTTGTTGTGTGTGAGCCACTTTCTAAATTGCAAATATTTTCACCTTCTCTCTAAATCCGAAGAAGAAACTAAGCTCTAACTAACCAACAAACAAACAAAAGATACTTAAGCTCAAATGTATTTTTTTAAAAAAACATTCATACTTTTGTGTAGCCAGAGAGCAGACTCAAAACAGACTTAATGGCTCCAAATTAGTCTCGAAACCAGACATACTGGAGTCAGACAAGACCACTTTTACAGTATGTTCTTCAACAGTTTGCATCAAAACACAATTAAATCTAAACGACCAGCTGTGACCTTTCCATCAGTTTAATTAGAGGATATTTTTGTTTGTTTCTGAACAAGAAGCATCTTGAGTGTTTTTTTAAACAACTCACATCTTAACAAGTGCCATTACTTTAACAATTAGAGTCAGTTATGAAGAGGATTTTATTTATTTCAAACTGTTTGACACATACTGCGTGGCACTTATTACTATTTATTCATAAACGATGGGGATATATGTTGAAGAAATTGTGTAGGAAAACAGTTTCATGGAACTGCTGGGTATGTAAATAAAGAAAATCGGAACCTATACCCTCCATGAATCAAGGTTCCAATTCACTTCTCGGGTGGGCAAGGATCCGGAGCTGGTGCATGAGGTTGAGAAATAGTGACTAAATATAGTTGTCCTTGCCTCAGTGCAGAGCTTGGACTCTGGAACCAGTTTCCTGTAGAGGGGCTGAATTCTGTTCCACTCTGGAGTTGGTTTAGGTAATGGCGGTAATCCCACAACCAGACTGCGGACATCAGAGGTGAAGGGCTTATTGAACCCCAGGGGCACCTGACAGGTACTGGCACAACAAGTGGGGATGAGGGGGAATGACTTGTCCATCACTTAGGACGAGGTCGTTGATGTAGTTTGGTGGCAGGGCAACTGGGGTGGACGAGGTTTGCCCTGAGTTCCTTAAAGCTCTGGATGTTATGGAGTTTTCCTGGTTGACACGCCTCTGCAACATTGCCTGATGATTTGGGGTGGTGATTCTGGATTGGAAGAATGGGATGATAGTTGCCTTCTTCCATAAGGGGGACCAGAGGGGGACCCCCCAAATATAGGGGGATCACACTCATCATTTTCTCCAAGGAAGTCGATGCCAAGGTACTGCAGAGGAGACTCAGGAGGAGCAATTTGGTTTGTGCCCTGGATGAGGAACACTGGACCAGCTCTTTATCGTCTTGAGGATATTTAAAGGTGCTTTGAAATTTGCCCATCCAGTCTACATGTGTTTTATGAACTTGGAGAAGGCTTTTAACTTAGTCCCTCTGGGTATCCTGTGAGAACTGCTTTGGAAGTTTTGGGTTTCTGTGCTCTTGTTATGGGCCATTTGGTCATTGTTCAACTGCAGTGAGAGCTTGGTCCAACTTTCCAGCATGAACTCATACTTGTTCCCAGTGGGTGTTGGACTTCTCCAGGACTGCCCTATGTCACCTATTCTGTTCATACTACACCATCAGATGTAGCCAGGTGGTATAGGCTCTCTACTTTGGTGGCCTCAGGATTTCATCTTTGCTTTTTGTGGATGATATGGTTGTGTTGGCTTCATCAAGTGTTGACTTCCAGCTTGCACTGGATTGGTTCCTGGCCAAGTGTGAAGTGACAGAAATTCAAATCACCAATTCCAAAAAATCGAAAAACTCAAAGTGGAGAAGTTTAAGTATGTCTGGGTATTGTCCATGAGTGAGGGGAGAGTGGAGCATGAAAAGAGAGAACTGCACTTCAGAGTGCTGGTAAAAGTGGTTGAAATTAGTTTCTTTCAGTAGGTGGCTTGGTTCTTCTTTAGAGATAGGATGAGGAGCTCAGTTATCTGACAGGGACTCGGAGTAGAGAGTAGGTGGTTCAGGCATCTGGCTAGGATACCTCCTGGACAGCTTCTGGGCAAGGTTTTTTGTCCTACCGGGAAGAAGTCCTGGGGCAGACCTAGGACTCACTTGAGAAATTATATCTCTCAGCTGGCTTGGGAATGCCTCATCGTCCTCCCAGATGAGGTGAAAAAGGTGACTGGGGTGAAGCTAGTCTGGGCTTCTCTGCTGAAGCTGCCTCCACGACACGAATCCCGGTAAGTGGTAGAAAATGGATGAATGGATGGAATGCTTTCGGGACACTGATAGATATTGGTATTGGTAGTATTTTCAGGTATTTCAGGTATTGTAAGGGGAATGCAACTTTTTAAATGTCACTTTTCCACTTCTCACTGAACCCCAGCAACTCAATCTCAATGAAATTACACAAAGAAATATGTCAAACAGTACTGACCTTCACTTTGGCTGGCTGCTCAATTAACCCCCTCTGCTTTGGTCTTTCCACCTGCATAGTTACAAGTACACACTCGCTCATAAACATTCACACACAGCTGCATAAAGGAAGTCATAACTGTTTTGAATAATTGATTGCTAGTGAAATTGTGTGGCTCTAGGGTTTCCAGGCTATCAATGTCCCTGTTTCGGGTCATTGGGTGGCGAGGAAAAAGTAAACTTCTCATGCGAATTACTCATCATGTACCAGCCCTAAACACCCAACCCCCCACAGGCACACATTTGCATAAGTTGCATCCTCACCTGAGATGCAGATGATGTAAAAGGAGAGAGACCAGCGTAAGACCACTGAAACACTGTAGCTTTACTCTTTTTCCTGGCTTACATGACCTCTGGATGGTGGAGAAATTCTTCCAGGACCATGAGAGGAAAATGCCTCGGGACAGTCTGATCACCTCTGAGAATGACAGTAAGTTCATGAGCATGCTTTTACATATTCTTTAGAGTTTTTATGACAGCAGTACATTAGTTCTTTGTGGCTGGAATGATACAGGTCTAATAGATGTACTTAATTTCCTGGAAAAAAAAAATGTAATTCCTACACAAATATCAACATGTTTATTAGGGAAAATGCTGATATTGGTAAATACTCTTTAGTTAAATAGAGGAAGAGCTTTGGGTCTCTGTGGTAGTGCTGTGATAACTGATTTGAGCGTATTTTTCTGACAAAACATCGTAATTTATTGAGGCTTATGTTCAGTAAGATAAAGTACAGTTACTTGATGTCTGCCTCTAATTAATAAAATCATTAAAACGCCAGCTATTGCCCAGCACAAAGATGTTTAATCACCCAGTTCTTGCCTCCTGTTCACTCTGCTGCATATTTGGGAGCTGGCCTCTTGCCCTTGGCTGTCTCCCCCATCCTTGTGGGCTTAGTCATCCCGTCTCCCTTCATTAAGCCATTGTTTGCCTCTTTTGTGCCCTTCTGCTGCACCCAGCCATAATGACCCATGTGCTGGCCACTCCGGTTACACTAAGGACACACATCAAAAGGCCGACTACATAAATATCTGTTCAGTCTGTCAGTGGTCCTCTTTGTTTTCCTCTTTATCCCCCTTTAGTGCACAATAGTTCTAGGTGCACAATGAGGTAGGTTAAGCTCCACCAGTGAAAGGTTTCACTGTGGTATTGGAGATGTGAAAAAAACAAAAGGGCTGGATTTATAAAGCGGTTATAAAGAGGTTATCAGAGGATGAAGGGTTTAATTATGTTGTGGAGAAGTCAGATATATATTTATCTTAAAAATAACAAATGTAAAGCTGCATGAAAAACACAGCATGATAATGTTAAAAATGTTTTATTTCTTAGGATATAATATTCAGAAAGAAAAAAAATAGATACTATACTCTTCTCGCTGCAAACCTAAAAAAGCTCTTAAAACAACATTAAGTGAAATAGCAGGAAGCATACAGGTATTGCTTTCTGCAAATCTTTCCTTTCTTCTTTCTTTTTGTAGTTTTTGTGTTTACTATATGTACTTTATACCAAATTTGCACTGTGAAACATCATTATACTGTATCATTTATGACTTAACATGATCAATAATGACACACATTTGTCAGCTTTTAACCAGGACATCGTAAACTTTCCACTAATCTAATTATGATCATCACTCATGTTGATTAACTTAAAAAAGTTGTCTAAGACCTAAGTTCGTCTTTTTTGTGGACCCTAAAATTAAAGGCATCACTTTAAAAGGCACATTATTTGCTACGAATATGCTCCCATACAACTAAACTACAGTCTTAATTTTTAAATTCATATAAACTCAATAGACAGTTTATGGACATTTATCCTACTGGAAGCAGCCATCAGAAGATGAGTACACTGGTCATAAAGGGATGGACATGTTCAGCAACAATACTAGGTTGTGTAGATTGTGGAGGGTGTTTAAGAGATGATACTTAATAATGATACTTAAGGGGACATGAAAAGCAACCTGAACTGTCTATAAAAGGCAGGACGGATCCATGCTCTCATGTTTTTACACCAAATTCTGACTCTACCATCCAAACGTCACAGCAGAAATCAAGATGATTTTCCAGTCTTCTATTGTTTTACTTGGTTTTTGGTTTTGGTGAGCTTGTGTGAATTGTAGCTTCAGTTTGTTGTTCTTAGTTTACTGGAGTGGCACCGGGTGTTGCCCATCTGCTTCAAGTTTTGTTGTGTTGTGTTTTCAGCGATGCTATTCTGCATATCTGGGCTGTTATGAGTGTTTATTGAGTCACTGTTTCCTTCTTATCAGATTGAAGCAGTCTGGCCAATCTCCTCTCACCTCAGACATCAACAAGGCTTTTTCACCCAGAGAACTGCTGCTCACTGGAGATTTTCAAACCATTCTCTGTAAACACTAGAGCGTTTCTGAAAAACTCAGACCATCTGGCACCAATGACGACAGCACATTCAAAGTCGCTTAGAGCAGCTTTCTTCCCCATTCTGATGCTCAGTTTAAACTTCAGCAGGTCGTCTTGACCTCGTCTATGCATCTAAATGCATTGAGTTGGTGCCATGTGATTCGCTGATTAAGTATTGACTTTAAAGGACAGCTGAACAAGTGTAAGTAATGAAGTGGCCGCTGACTGTATTAAGCTGGGACTCTGGTAACAGAAAATAGAGGGGAGCCTCAAAGTCATGAAGATTGCAAAGACTTAATGGGTTACAATGTGTTGAACCCTCGTCTATTTGTAGTGTGGTCATATCAAACTTCCCTTGATGATTAAAACAAAGTTTAGTTTAGGTGAGAACATCATTTTTAAAAGACATGATACCAAAGATTATCGAATTTAAAAGTGAAGCATAAGATAAACTGATTATGAGGCAAATGCAGTTATCATAGCTAAGATGAAAAATAACAAGTTATACTCAATTTTCTAATTAATTTTCATGGATAAAATATCTCTCTCCCATTGTTCACACCTGACTGGATTTTGCAGGTACTTATGTATGTTTAGATGAATCCCTGAAAGGCCCTAGTCTTCAGCTCGTTTATAATGGTAAAGTTAAAAATACCTTAATTAAGAAGAATTACTAACAAAACAAAACAACAACAACAAAAAAAACCCTTATTGGACTTTATTTATGTCGAAACTTTTGGCAGAAAAATAATTCCATACATATATTTTGTTTCTTCACACAGATGCTCAGCTACTGTTGCCACCAACACACTTTGAAAATCATTTGAAGTTCATTTGATTTTCCTCAGTCATCACAGTACTATCATGCCTTAAAACATGTGATAGCATGAGAGAGAAAAGGAAACTATTTATTTTAGCACAAACCAACTTCACGGTATCAAAAGATAACTTTCTGTGAGCATTGCAGCAAAAAGAAAGCAACAATACTGACAGATCGACAGTGTTATGTGAGTATAAGTAGTAAGAAGTTAATAAAAAGTAATGTTTAAATGTCAACTGCAGGTGAGCCAGATGAAGATGTGTCCTTACAAGAGGAACATGAGAGTAAAACACACAGAACAAAAAGAAGAGATGGTGACAGACAGAAAAAGAAGAGGAGAAATGAGAGAAGAAAAGGAGGAACAAGGGCGGGAGAAGGGGAAGAGGATTTACAGGCTGTATCTGAGAAAAGAGAAAGAAGCAAGCGAAAAAGAGCTAAGAGTAAACAAGAAACAAGCAGAAGAGAGAACAACGAAGAGGAAGAAGCTCAAATGACAGGTGGCAAGGCAACAAAAGCAAGAAAGGATATCAGAAATGAAAAAACACGCAAAATGGAGAAGGAGGAAGTGCGAGAAGTTGAAGAAAATGTTGATAAGGGAAAAAAGAAACAGGGAAGTACCAAAAAGGGAGAGAAGAAAGAAGATGGAGGTAAACAGCTGGTAAAGGAAAAAGCCCGGGAGGTAAAAAAGAAAAAGCACAAGAAGGCTGAAACAAGGTAGTGTATCATCTTACAATTTCACCTTATCTATGGAAAACTCTCTCATTTAGAAAAAAAAAAGGAGCCCTAAAAGACATTAAACACAATACTATTCAATGCTTCAGTTCAGAGCCAGAGACAAGTGAAGAGGATGATGATGAAGAAGAGGACAATGACAAGGATGTGGTGAGGCTGGAGTGTCTGTCCCCAGAGGAGCTGGAGAAGCTGAAGGAGGCAGTGGATGAGAGGAAGAAACTGATCCAAAGTTTAAGGGGAAAACCCTGGCCAATGAAAAAGAAACTTGTCACTTTAAGGTACTTCATACGGATAAATCATTCTGATTCGTTCTGCTGTAATTCAAAATACCAGAAGTATTTTGAACTCTAATATTTGCTTTTTTATTACAGGGAGTCTCAGGAGTTTGTGGAAAAATATGAAGGTGCCTTGGGAAAAGGGAAAGGCAGGAAGCTCTACGCATACAAAGTCCTGATGACCAAGGCGAGGGCTTACTTTTACTTCTTTATGTAATCATTAAATAACATAAACAAATACAAGATTCATTAAAAAAAAATTCACATTATTAGAAATGGATGAAATTCCAACGGGACTTTGAAAACTTCAAAACTGCATGCATCCCATGGGAGATGAAAATAAAGGAGATTGAAAGTAGGTGTGCTTTTAAAGCTCTTCTCAATAGTCTCAGATATCATTTCTAATTTCCAAGGCTTTATGTTTTCTGTGAGAAGCAGGATAGCCTGCATCGTGGTTTTATAGCAGATGCACATATGTATTTGTTCATATGTTATATTGTACTCTGCTCTCCAGGTCATTTTGGCTCCTCAGTTGCCTCATACTTTATCTTTTTGAGGTGGATGTATGGCATCAATATGATCTTGTTTGGTCTGACCTTTGGCCTGGTTATGGTACCGGAGGTATGCTGTCTTTTTTTTCATGCACTGCACCTGAATTTTGTCTTTTGCATTTTCCCCCAAAAACGATGTAGTCCTTCTCCATGCATTTTGCTAACAGGCGTTAATGGGGCGACCTTATGGGAGCATGCCAAGAAAGACTGTCCCCAGAGCTGAGGAGGCCAGTGCGATGGACTTTGCTGTTCTTTGGGACTTTGGGGTCAGTGGGTAATATTTTATTTATCTTTGCTGCCAATTTCTAACTCCTCTGATGTAGAAATATTCCGAACTAGTCACGCCAATTAAAGTATTGTATCCACAGGGTTACGCACAGTACTCAGTCCTCTTCTATGGCTACTACAACAACCAGCGTACAGTTGGCTGGCTCAAGTTTCGTATGCCTCTGTCTTACTTCTTGGTTGGTGTGGGTACAGTGGCCTATAGCTACATGGTGGTCATTAGAACGTATGTTTGCTATGTTTATATAAAAATAACAAATCTCTTCTATCCACAGTTTTTTAGTGAATCATGTACTCACTTCTAAATTAAAGGATGGCTCGTAATGCAAATGAATCAGGGGTCGGCGATGATAACAGCTTCAATTTCAGCTGGAAAATGTTCACCAGCTGGGACTACCTGATAGGAAATGCTGAAACAGCTGACAATAAGTTTGCTTCCATCACCACCAGCTTCAAGGTTAGTGCAGCCCACTGTTGGCTTTCCAGTATGCTGATTAATGCAAGTCAAGTATGATACAGTAGATTACATTACACTATAACACTTCTTCTACCACTATAGGAGGCAATCTTAGAGGAGCAAGAGAGCCACAAGGATGACAACATCCATCTGACTCGATTCTTGCGTGTGCTGGCCAACTTCCTGGTCTTGTGCTGCTTAGCAGGAAGTGGATACCTCATCTACTTTGTAGTGCGCCGTTCTCAGAAATTTGCCTTAGATGGACTGGAGAATCACACGTGGTGGGAAAGGAATGAGGTAGACGTGAGAGAAAGAGAGAATTCATGAGACATAACATTTACAAAAGGAAGTTTATGAATAATTTTGGCTGCAAGCAAAACTTGCTGAGGTTTAAATGTTTTGAATACACTATAATATTTAGAACTTGTCCAGCAGTCCTTGTCGAAGGCCAAAATGGTGATAATGAAAAATGCAATCCAAACCCAAAGGGAGTTTTACAGTTTAACATAGTCATTAAGGAGCATTCTGGGAAAGCGATCAGGTCACTGGGAGAGGGGCGTGGTGGGTGAGTCCAGGTAAGATTCTTTACACAAGGTGAGAGCAGGTGAGAGTGTGGTGAGTATTTCTGGAGGATTGGACCAGTCTGACTGTGACAGGTAAGTTAATCTGAGAAGTGAACTGCTCTTTGGGAACTGGGGAACACTGGAAAGCATCGAAATAAAGCCGTTAGACTTTAGAGTTTACAGGAGAGCATAAAGAAACATGATTAGCAGTCAGAAGAAACGCACAATCTGACTGGATGTTGGAGCTGTTCCTTAAATATTGGCTGATGATGAAGCAGATGAGCAACAAGTGAGTTCTACCCAGCACCAGATCCATACCTGAGCAAACTCACCTAGACCCAGAGAGGGTTAGAGCACAAAAGCAAAAGCTAACCAGTGCGAGTTCATGGCAGTTACATTTATTTTCCAGCTTAAACACACAAAATTATTGTTAAATGATGTTTAACTTAGCAGGAAAAAGCACAGGTGATGTTTTTGTATTGTGGAAGATTATAAATTACAAGACCTCTCGCTCACAAGTGAACAGGTTGTTTTAAATGTTTAAATTAACACTTAAATTTGTGGTGTCATAAGAGATTGAAAAATCTGATAAATGTCACATTGTCATCCTACAAAATTCAAAAAGAGCTCTAAATGTTAAAGTTCGTTAGCTGTAGCACATACGATGTGTTCTACATAAAGCTGTTTGAAGTGAGTTGTTAACATATTCTCAGTTTACTCTTAATTACACTGAGAAAGAAATTTAAAATTGACATTTTGAGTTATGTGAAAAAGTTTTCACAGGACTTTATGTAGACCCGTGAAAAAACACACTTACTCCTTCCATAGGAATTAAGAGGGTGAGTAGCAGCCAGGTACTATATGGTGTTATTTTTGTGCCTCTATTCTGAGCGCACGTAAAAAAAAAAATTGCAAGCGCAAATGTTGCATTTTGAGGAGAAAATTATTTTGAGCGAAGAAAATTTTAATTTGCAAACAAAAT
>VUQG01024605.1:0-12442 GCA_015106755.1 Etia nguti | reverse complement strand
GTGTAAATCCCGAGGCTGAACGGCCTTTGTACAAGCACACACGGTTCTTAGCAGGGCAAAGCTATGAGCACAAACAGCAGCATAGAAAAATCCAGGCAGCCAGCCTGTGTCTGTCCAACCAATCAGAGAGCTCCATACAGCCCACGGTGAGGTTAATTTGCATTGCAGCAGGATTTTTGAAATGAAGTTGCTAATCCAGCTGCTAATCCAAATGTTAATCCCTGAGCTAATCCGTGAGCAAACAGGAAAGGGAAATGGATTTTGAAATGAGGAGTGGAATCGCCATTTTAAAAAACATTTTGAAAATTAGTTTATTAAATTGGAATTCGAAAATGGTTTTTCAAATGAAGTTTTTAAAAAACATTTTGAAAATCAGATTTTTAATGTGGAATTCAAAAATGAATTTACAAATGCAGAATTTACTCTACAATTCATTATTTAGGCACAGAATTCTTTATTTCGATGCGCATGGCTCTTGTGGTCCTCCACAGATTTGACGCTTCTGTTAACAAACAGTCCCAGAAATAGCTGATAAATCAAACTTAATCTTTTTTTTCTTTTTTTTTTAAAAACACTTTTATAACACTGAGCTAGACTAAGAAAAGAAAAAAAACAAGACATTTGGAACCCCATCATCAGCCGTGAAGCTGCAGCAGGTGTGTTTTTAAGTGAAACTTGTTTTAATACACTAAATAAGTTTAATCTGGAAAGCGTTTGTGGAGTATTGTTGTGTGCGGTTCTGCATATTTAATAATGTCCTTTTAGCATTTTATTACCGGCTATTTAATTCAGAGACGACACTGACGACTAAACAACTTGTTAACTGAAGTTAACAACAAATAATTAATTTCAGTGTATGATGATGATATATTCATTAATTAGAAATTAAAAATGAACACGCAGCCTTTTCAGAACTTTTAATGATGACCTGAGATTGAAACAGTAAGCCGTGCCAGTGTTTAAGCTGTATTGCCTTCAGTTGTGCACCAGATGTCGCTGTTATTAGTGAAATAGAAGGAAAGTCTCAGAGCTTCATGAGGTTTCACCTGCTCGTCCCTAACCTTTAGTCGTCTTCTTTCTTTCTTTCTTTCTTTTTTTAAACCAGGCTTTAAACATTGAAAACATAAATAAAGAAATGTAATAAAAAAGTAATAGAAATATGAAAAGGAAAAATGCACTGTGTGGTCTTCACACCACAGGAAATGAATCTTTTCTTGCCGGGCTGGTTGGCTTCATTTTATTTATATACAGTTCAAGGAAGTGACCCCAGCTTTAAGTTCATATGTGCAGTTGTAATGTTGTAATCATAAAATTACATTTTCCAGTCTACATCTTCTATAATTATTCAGTTGGACCACTGCTCTAGCAGAAACATCAGAACCAGTGATGAGCTCATTGATTGTTCCATGCAAAAGTCTTATGGCAATTTTCATTTTAATGGAGAGAAAAGTCCAGAAAAAAAACAAAAACACGTTACATAAAATCTGTAAACTTTTCTGATTGGAATCTGTGTGCCTGTGTGACACACAGATTCCAATCAATCAACAAATCAATACATTACTGATACTCCTGATCTCATCTTAAGCACACCTGTCCAAATAATTAATTTCTACCACTGCAACCTCTGGTCTGACCCAGGGCAGTGGAAAGTATTAAAGTATTAAAATATTCAAATACAATCTTATTTAGATATGACAAAAGAAAGCTGGTATTTTTTAATAGGAAGGCAGGAAAATATCTCATTTTCAGTTTCTCCCTTAAACATTATAAAAAGCTTTTACAAAAACGTATTTCTTTCTCCAAATCAGGGAAAACAGATCGTTTGTTTTCCTGCGTGTCCATTACAAACACAAACCACACAGTTAGTCTTTAAAATCAAACTCCGTGCAGTTTCTGTTATTTGTGGACTTTCATGTGCTTCTTCAGATTTTCCTGTCGTGAAAATTTTTTACGACAGGCACTACAGGAAAAAGGTTTTTCTCCTGTGTGGACAACGATGCGTCTCCTAAGGTGTGTGTTTCTCTTATAACGTTTCCCACATTCATCACAAGCAAACGGTTTCATTGTTTTGTCGCACATAATAGCATGAGCGTTCCTGCAAGCCTGTGCATGTCTCTTAAGGTGTGCCCTTTGGTAAAAAATTTTTATCACAAATATCACAACAAAATGGTTTCTCTCCCGTGTGGAGCACAGCGTGCTTCAGCAGACTTCCCTGTCGTGTAAATCTTGCGCCACACTGACCACAGCCAAATGGTTTCACTTCTGCGTGCACGGTCATGTGCACGGTCAGATCACCTTGACGTTTGAATCTTTTACCACAAGTGCTGCAACCAAATCGTTGTTCTTTAGTATGAACTATCTTGTGTGCTTTCAGAATTGCCTGTTGGTAGAACTTTTTACCACAAACACCGCAACTAAACGGTTTATCTCCCGTGTGAACTTTCACATGTGCTCTCAGACCACTCCGATTACTAAATCTTTTACCGCATTCATCACAACCAAATGCTTTATCTCCTGTGTGAATTGTCATGTGGCTGTTAAGAGATTGCTTATGCTTAAAGTGTTTCCCACATTCAGAACAGCTAACAGGCTTTTTGCTCTTACAATCAGGTGCCCTGGTGTGCTTCCAGCTGTTGTCAGTATCATCAGTTTCAGTTCCAGAATCTGATAAAGTTGTCTGCCAGGCTTCATCTTCATCATTATCATCATCATCATCAGTACTGACTTCACCCTCAGAAAAGTCAGAAGCCTTTGTAAGAGGTGAATGAATGTCTGAATCTGGGTTCTTAGCAGGTTGTGGTCCTCCACAGTCGTCTTCATCAGTTTCTGTTTTCATCTGTTTATCTGAGCTGCTGGGTGGAGGCTCTGCCTCACTATTGTGGTTAGTTTTGCTTTGGTGAAGCTCTAAGAATTTAGGTTTTTCTTCTTCATCTTCGCTTTTCACAGAAATAAGTGCCTTTCCCTCCTGACCATCCCAGAGTTTCTCCTGTTCCTCCTTTATGTGGTGTTGCTCTGGGACCTTCTGCTCCACACTGGGACTCCATTCATGATGCATCTCTTCTTTAATCAGCTGCTGGACATCTGCATGAATAAAACACAGTAAGCACATTTGTGCTCTCCATTCAGAGCTATTCTGTGTACATGTATGTACACAGCCCTGTGTTCTGTTTAACTGCTGAAGAAAGAGGAAAAAAAACTGTCATCAGGCCAAACATTTGAGCTCAGCAGCCACATAAAGTGTGCAGCGTAATTTTGGTAGTGCAATACTAAAGATTTTGGTATGGATCCGAGAACGAGTAAATACTGGGTCAGTATTGCTGATATTAATACCAATACTGATACTTATAACACATGAATGCAGCTTATTTAGGGGAGAGCAGTGTGTGGGATAGCACCATTGGTTAACATAAAAACATTATAAAACACACCTTTCAGCTTCTTTTTTTTTGTTGTTTAATTGTGCTATAGGCTATAAATAAAATTGAAAGATGTCTATTTGCACATCTTAGTGCATGTTTGAGCTATACCGAATGTATAAGACAGAAAAAAGTATCAAGCCTATCACACTTTTATTGATCCAATACCAATATCAACGTTGGTACACTCATGCAGTACACACGCGCGCGCGCACACACACACACACACACACACCTGTAAATACTGGCACAAATCCATAAAGCGAATGTTGGTGCTAGATTATAGTTTTTATATTTTACATTTGAATTACGGAGCAGCTTATTTAGCCATTTCATCTTAAATGTGGAAACGCTGTTTTTTTCAGTGAGGTTGAACTGAGATCACCCTGCTGTGTGCGCGCCGTAAACTGTCCGGGTGCTGCGCTGCAGCCTCCCCGCTGGTTTCCGTTTTGGAACATTTGTAAACATTTGTAAACCAAGTCAGACAGTAAGACTTGTTGCTGTGTAAATCTCAGCCACCCCTACAACAGGCTAGCATCACGCCAGCAGTTTGAGGTATAAAATCAAACATCCGTGATTTCTCTCACCTGCGCTTCGGTTTATTTCTTCCTGCAGCTGTAGGGCTCCGAGCAGTTCCATCTCCGGCCGGCTTTTCTTCAGGATTTTGAGTGCTGATCATCCGCTTCGTTCATGCCGAGCGCTTTTTCTGCTCTTCTTTAGTACAAAATAGGCCGTTTCTCAGGGTGAAGTTTGGCATGTTTGTTGGTACTGAGCAATGTCCCAGTGGCTACCGTGCGTAATTGTAGCTCAGTGAGTTTTTGTGTAATCCTGCAACAAGAGAGTGAAACTGTACAACAGAGGAAAATACCAAAAAGTTGTCTTGTCAAAAATAAATAAATAAATACAAATAAAAGTTGATAAAATCACTTTTTTTTAAATCCAGTTTTTCTGAATCTTATTTAGATTATTTTCTCGAAAAGTCCGGCAACACTTTTCATTAAAAGAGAAAAAGAAAGGCTCTTTATTTTGAATTTACACTGCAAAAGAGCTTCTATAGACTTGAAAGCTTGATTTCATTATGTGCACTCATATTTCTCTTTGTGCTGGAGAGATGAGCCGATGAACATCCCGCTTTTATTAAGAATGAAGTTCAGCTACTTTCGGCCTCTCCGCATGTTTGATTTCTCAGATTTTTAAGCCGGATGCTCTCACTGAACCAACGGCCCCCAAGGGAATGGTGTCTCATAATTTATAATCCTAAAGTCTGCCACAACAGCAGCAATTAAACCGAATTATTGCACACATTAGATTAGTTTTGATCGTTTTGTTACAACTCATAATCTTCATTCATAAAGCACATTTCAGAATCAAAATTAACATAACAAGCAGAATTTATAACAACACTGTGACACTCATGAGTGTAACAAATTGTTCCTCTATAGGTGGCTGAGCTATGAGGCCCGCTGACAGAGCACAAGCCACAAGGTTCATCATATAAATGAGTTCCCCATCAGTCTTGTAGGGATTTACTGATAACACAGGTTCTCTAATTCTAAGGTCTTTCTGTCTATTCTGCATATGCAAAGTACATAATGTCACGCAGGTACTATGGTTTGTTCCCTTGATGTTGAGGGAACATCTAATGTAAAAATGACCTATGTGTGTCACTTTAACATCATAATGAAGACATCCACATTTAAACAGGGGGCAGGTACTTAAAACAAGCCAAAACAATAATAAATGAACAGCGTGTAAAACTACAGGTATTGTTATAATGGGAACCTTTTTGGATTTAGATTATAGACAATACATGTCAAATACGAGTCTCAGTGCCAAGAATCATCAAATTAATTAAAAATACATTGATTTGTATTTATTTATTTATTTCAATAAATGTTGTTTCTTCTGTAGTGATGCTCTAGAAAGTTTAAAACATTCTCATATTTAGATAAGTGAATCAGATGTAAAATACAGCGCTTTTACATAGATGCATCAGAGACATTTGGTATCATAAATAATTATTCAAAAAAACAGCTAGTGTGAGGAAGTGTAAGAGTGACCACACTGATGGTTAAAAAACTGCAAAAAGCTGCAGAAAGTACAGTAAGTAACATAAAATCACCCTCCTTTGAACCTACCAATAAAAAAAATAACTAAAAGTAACCGTTTGAGACATAAAACAGTAAAACCTAAGCAGACTATAAATTGACTGATTACTGACTACTCAGTCCATCACCTCTCCTTAAAAAGTTTAATTACTGTCCTGTGCCTTTAAACACTGTACAAAAGCTTTAAAAGCCAGAAATTCCATATTTTCATGCCATAGTGTTATAGAGTTTAGAGTTTGGGTTACTTTCGATCATCAT
This sequence comes from Etia nguti, assembly GCA_015106755.1. Lineage (NCBI taxonomy): Eukaryota > Metazoa > Chordata > Actinopteri > Cichliformes > Cichlidae > Etia > Etia nguti. The sequence continues at coordinate 6,660 of VUQG01024605.1, read as the reverse complement.
AGACCACACAGTAGTTTTATCCATCTCACATGTTAAAACAATGCCTCATATTTTAAGATAGTGATTTTTTATGAAAAATGTTAGTTATTGTTAAGAATTCATAGCCACCCAAAAGGACCATAAAGGGAACAACAGAAAGAAGAAGAATAAAATTAAGATAATGTTGTGCACTTACAAGGAGGGCTCAAAAATGCTGTAATGAGGCTCTATCTCTGAAAATGTTCAGTGTGAAAGGAAGATTTTGTATCCCATCTTTCAGCATATTTAATACTAAAAAGGATCTGACTCGGGGGTCTCAGGTGGGAGGCAGTCACTGACGGGAGAAAAAGAAAGAATGATAAAAGTGGAACCCTTGTTTTCCAGCTCAGTTTCTTTGTTTCGACCGTGGTCGCTCCGCTGTGGGATCGATGGGGGCGCTAATGTGTGCAACACCCGGTGTTTGAGTTGCGGGATGGAGTTTCGCTGACACACACACACACACATAAACATACACAGCAGCGCTACGGGATATTTGTTTTGACCCTGTCTGTCCACTAACAAAGCCAAATCTACCGGGCGCACCTACCCGAGCAGCATGGCCGATAATATTGTAAGTACAGCGGCGGGTGGGCTCCGGCTAACGTCAGCTAGCCTGTTAGCCGGACTCCGGAGTGATGAGGCAGCAGAATTAGCTTGGCTAGCATTAGCCAGCTAACATGAGCTAAGAGGGACCGGGGCCTGTTTAGCTAGCCGGCTAATATGATAGCTAGTAGGCTAGCTGACGACATCCGAATGAAAAGAGTCATTGTTGGCTAACGGGAGGGCGACAATAACGGCCGGGTTAAAATGACTGGCATATTCTTTCATCTCTTTAGCATGACAGTAACACGAATAGCTCGGTAACGATGGGAGCTGTGATGTTGCACATTCACCACGAAAGTGATATTTAGTTAGTCTGTGAATGAGCCAGTACACACTGACAGCTTTCCAGAGTAGTTCAATGTCAACATCGTCATGTTGCAGCAAAAACCAGAGGTTGATGAGCTAACGTTAACCCGACTTTTCTTTCTGCACTGTCACGGTTGTCATAATACCCCAACACTGACAGCGGAGGTGGGCAGAAAGGGGGAGCTGCGTCCTGGTTTTGACTGACAGGTGTTTGAAATCCTACAATGGATTCGTGTTTGAACTGTAACGACTGAATTGTGGGTTTATTTCTGTCTCTCCTTTAGATCATCAGGGTGCAGTCCCCAGAAGGGATGAAAAAAATTCCTTCTACAAAGAGGGAGACAGCTGCTGCTTTTTTAAAGAAGGTAATGTGTTAAATATAACAGCACTCAAGCATCTTGTTTTCTTCTCGGCTCTAAGGGCTGGTTTCCAGCCTCAGGATTTATCAGTTTGCCCTGGCACTCCAGTATAAGGGGTCAGTTCAGCCTTTAAATGAGGGTGGTGGCTGACTTCTGAACAATGTAGGATTTTAATTAGTCATGGCTGCTGCTGTCCTCGTCCCTAAGCCTCCTCTTCTGCCTTTTTATAAGGATTCCAGCTGACCAGCCCACTGAATAGCTATGAAAACATTTTAGTTAAAGACAGCTAAACACATTATAGTTTTACTTCAACTGTAGATACTATGCTTTATTTGATGTTTGCATAAGATAATGGCAATAATCTGTGAATAGTTGTCCAGCAGTTACAAACACAATAACATCTAAGCCTGGGCCATCATATTCTGTTCTGCTTATGACCTCCTTGGGTTTCTGAAGGCATGGGAGAAGATGAGGGAGAATGAGCTCAAAAACAGTTGTCCTCACGTTTTGCAGATGCAAAGGAGGGGAAACCGGTATTTTCTGTAGGTTGTGTTTCTGTAAACTGCCCGGCACCAGCACTCCTTCACCTCAAGGCTTTGTTAGCTCATTGTCCTTATTTACATTTTCTGGAAGTAGTAACACCGTGTTCTCATGCAGTCGAAAAGTCACAAAATTCAGGGTACCACCCTAATCTGCACACCCTCCCTCGCTTCATCTCCAGTTCACAAAGATTACCCATGTTTGCTGTCTTCAGGGTACAGTGGTGCCACTTTTTTTTTTTTTTTAAATTGCAATGCACTGTAAAGTTAAGCAGGAATAATAGACATAAAATAGTATGGTCACAGTTTTCTGGCTGGAAGAATGAAAGGCTATCTGAAAACCACCGTATAGTTGCAAAAAGACTTTTGATCCAGTAGAAATCTGGGAAAAAAACAACTTTCTGTTTTGACCTTTTGGTGATACCATGTTCAAAAGGGGGGATTATCTGCTCTCTCATTGGTTATTAGACCCATCACAGCAGGAATGTTATTCTTGATGCTTCAAAACAGGTCTTTTTAAACCAACAGGTGATGATATACTAGTCATGTCCATCGTTTATACTGTCAGTTATAAGGATGTACTGATAGATGAACCAGATATAGTCATCAGCTGATATTGGCATATCAGCAAGTAAGATGGCATTTATCCACATCAGTAGTTGATATTTATCTGTCGTGTCACATTGGTCGTGTGCTGGCAAAAAAGCAAAGAATTTCCCACTCTCTGCTTTACTCCACACCAGAACTGGATGCAAGCCTTCTGTACTTTATTTCCACAATACACTGAAAACCTGTGCAGGCGTCTTATGTTTTTTCCACAAAGAAAACTGATTAGAAAAGGTTTCATCTTTAAATCAGTACAGGAGTGTGTATGTGTTGTGTGTGGGCTTTGTTTTTTTTCCTCCTCTTGTGCCTGTACATGCATGAAGCTGTGTAGGAAGTAACAGAGCAGGTCAGTCCTGCACCGCTCCTGTGCGTTTTTGTGGATTTCACAAGTAAATATGTGTTCAGGGAGTGTGTTAGATGTTTTAGAGTCCAGGCATTGCTTCACACCCCAAAAGGCACAGATAAAAGCAATAAGCAGATAAGCAATCTTTTTGTTTTGTTTTTTATAGGACTTGAATTTTAGTAAAGACCTGTTAATAATTTAATCCACTTGCTGAAATCTAGTGCATAAAATACAGGAAATTCTTGCACCCATTTACAGCTGTCTGGTAATGTTGAACCCAACATTTGCACAAAAGTGATAAAATACAGTGTGAGGTAAGAATAAGGCACCGTAAGATCTATAGTAAAGCTGACAACTAGTATTCCTCCCAAATTATACAAGCCGCACTTAGCAAAGTACTTAAGGGCCACTTTCCCCTCTGTTTCTGGGGAAATTTTCTCTGTTATGCTTCAATTTTACACATGAGGATGGGAAATAATTACATTTGCATTTTAATCACTGGCTATGAAAAGCCTTAAATAGAAGCACATAACAGCAGACAGAGCACGGCAGCAGCACCTCATCAAAAATGCATTTGTTAAGGCAGGACTGTGTAGCTTGCAGATCAATGGAAAGTTTTCACTCCCCACTGAAGTGCAGCCAGTGAGCCAGACAGTCGGAGTCCTGCTGGTTATATTTCTGCAACTCAGACAGAAAAGAGAGGAGCTGAAAACAATGTCTGATTGTGTACTTTTCCATAGTGATGAAATCTTATGCTGTTCTTTGGTGTGTCATGAGAAAAGTGATCCTCAGACAACCTCCATGATTCTCACTGTTCTTCTGTTCTCTGCTAATTTTATCAGTGTGGACTTTAAAGATAGATTAAAAACGAACTGAATCCTTCCCAGCTTCATCAACTGGTTTAGATGTTAGAGGAGGGAATGCTGTGCTGAGCATTCTTTCTCTTTGGAGAAAATTGCTTTTAGGTAGCCGTTGAATGAAGTACTTTTTAGACATAGGTGTAGAGTGCTGGAGTGCACCGGATCAATGCCACTTTCTTCCTCAAAGTGAGGAAATAAAATATTGGTGTTTAGCAAAATTCTATTGATATTTAGTTATCATTTTAGTGTATTTCATGTAAGAGAGCCATTAAAGACTTCTCATATTTTAATTCAGTATTTTTCTCTTCTCTATATGTTAACTAGTAAACGTAACAAGGTGCAAAATATGCAGTAATATAAGTTGTGTAACACGTCTCAAGTAAAACGATGTTTAGAATGACCCAGAATACCAAAAATAACTTTTTCCACGCAACCCAATATGTACGTTTTTCTACCGTCATTACAGGTTAGAGTCAACTATTTGGATTTGAGGACGTTTCCTTTGGTTCCGTCTAAAGCCTCTTTAGCAGATCTGAAAATGCGTGTATGTGGGAAAAAGGCCCACACAGGGAAATGATCAGCATCCGGCTGAGTGTATAACAGTTACATGATGTGATGTAAAAGTGCTACGAGGGAGACCCTCCTGTTCGATCTGCTCAGAGTGCTTTGCTTAACATGTTTTGGTACAACCATAAAGAGGTGTTCCTCCAGGCTGACGCTCTTTGCTAATCTGCTTCGAGTGAGTGATTGGCATCTTTTCAAGAGCAAACTGTCTTTACACAAGAACCAGCACATGTGATAAGAATTCACTCCCAGCAGATCAAGGCTTTGACATTTATGCTTAATGGTGAATTTAAAGTGTCTTGATGATCACTGATATTTTTATTCCAGGCTATATGAAATGTGTGTTGTATCGATATCCTTGTCAACATCCGGTATCTGCTTCTCCCACAGGTGGCCAAAGAATTTGGGTTCAACTCTAATGGGTTTTCTGTTTATCTGAACCGCAACAAAACCGGAGAGCTCGTGTCCCAGAACAAAACCCTCAGCCTTCTTAAGATCAAGTAAGTAGAAACGAACAGACTTTAACCTTTAATTAGAGTCTGAATTTCACTCTTGCCTCTCTGGGGAGTGTTGGGGTCCAGAAATACTGTTGTCTTTGGCGACCTTCATGGCTTTAATCATCTTATTCTTCTCTCTCGTGTTTTGTAGGCATGGGGACATGTTGTTTTTGTTCCCTTCAGAATCCTCCACCTCCTCCGGGGAGGTCATGGACACAGCCACCCCTCACACATCTTCGTCACTACCATCCGTCTTGTCCTCTTCTTCGTCCTCCATGATCCCCCGGTCCTTCTCAGCACCCCAGGTCCAGGAAGATGAGATCGATCAGTATCTGGCCAAGCAAGATGGCAAGATCTACAGAAACAGAGATCCGCAGCTGTAAGGAAGAGGACCAGCTGCACACATCTGAACTCAGTGCAGATGTTGGATACCTAATCATTCTTTTCTTGTTCCAGATGTCGCCATGGTGCCCTTGGGAAGTGTGTGCACTGTGTACCGCTAGAGGTAAGATATTTCATTCCTGTGCTTTGTTTCGTAAATGATGAATGTTAGGACTATAAAATATGTTTCTTCTGATTCCAGCCTTTTGACGAAGACTACCTGAATCACCTCGACCCACCAGTGAAGCACATGTCATTCCACGCATACCTTCGCAAGCTGACCGGTGGCGCTGATAAGTGAGGGGCTGTTTTTAATTTTCCAGTTTGGTTGCTCATAATGTCAGACTCTGACACTGTTTTGATCTCCTGCAGGGGGAAGTTTGCAGCTCTGGAGAACATCAGCTGTAAGATAAAGTCAGGCTGCGAGGGTCACCCTCCCTGGCCGGAGGGCATCTGCACCAAGTGCCAGCCGAGTGCCATCACGCTGAACAGACAGGTATGTCACGGTAACAAGGGTTGGGAGAAGTATTCGTTTACTTCTTTTATTTGCAAATATGACACCAAAAATACTTGAAGAGAACCATCCTGTCCAGTAGGGCTGTCATGATTAGTCGACTAGTCACGGTTACGTCGACTATCAAAATCGTCGACACGTCGTTTGAAGTTTTGTAAGATCCTGAAAGACGCAGGAATAAGTTGTAGGATTTAAGAGTGTAGTAACGGACTGAAACAGAAGATGCCAGCAATGCATCTACAAGGATGCCAGCTGCCGTTAAACGCCAAAGAAGAAGAAGAAGCAGTCTCCGGTATCGTAGCTGTCCCAACCTGTCCCAGCATTCATAGCGCGGCCCGGCCAATTCCAGTTTCTAACAATGGCGGCAGCTACTTAGTTTTAATATTACTCTTATTACTCTTTCTGGGTTACAAAATAAACTTTTAACATATTTTCAGGCGAGAATGTAGCTGTGTAAACTTCAAATATCTGCTCGGTTTATCAAGACATCACATATTTGCAAAAGTGCTCCGACGTTTTCGGAGACGTCTGTTACCCACCAGCTCGATAGCTGACCGGGGGTTCAAGGCTCACTAGAGTCGACGAGAACAGCGAACTCCCGGCACATCGTTTTCAAACCCCCCGCGGTCTTTCACTACTCAGGTTAAACATGATATATAAGTCACTTAGATAACTTAAAAATGTTATTGTTTGGCTTTTTCCAGTGTTTTATTTGTTCCTGAGTAAATCTGTTTGGCTGAGATTAAAGTTATAGTTTTCACACAGCTGAATAAACGTCAAACAGAAAACTGATTAAACAGAAGTGTGAGCTGGTCGAGAATTTACTCCAGTGTCCTGTTATATATTAGGGAGCAAGAAGCAGACGGCTGAGTTTATTAAACTCCACCGAGACAGCGGTGATGCAAGTATGAAGGCTAGACCATCCCATTTCACAGCCTCACACATCCGTCCTTCTCGGTCATCGGAGGACCTGCCCACGTAGACTGCGAAGGCCGGGTCCTTCGAAGGATATATCAAGAAAAAGGATCAACACAAAAACCTCTTCTCAACCACAGGTTAGATGGAATTTG
>VUQG01024601.1:0-23422 GCA_015106755.1 Etia nguti | reverse complement strand
CGGGGCTAGGTTTCACAGCGGGTTCACCCGAAACCTTGGCTGATTGTGACCCACACCCATTTTCACACCTTGGCTCATGTGATTAGGTAGAGGATCAACAGGGGGTCCATGTCCCTCTTGGGGGTCCTCCCATAGGGCTTAAATCTGGGACTCTCCACCATTTGACCCTAGAACTGAAGAAGCTTCTCGGATGAGAGGTGAAACGTCTTCAAGGAACTTAAAGAAGTCCAGACGCTTCTCTTTCCAAGCTCCTTAGACTACGATGACCTGGATGACTGAGAACCTTCACAGACATGAATCATTTAAACACACTTCACTTCTATGAACCTGAGTGAAATCTAAGGGGAAAAATATATCCTCACATGTAATTAGTTAACAACGTTATAGTTGTTAAAAACTTATGTGGTGTTTGGCTGTTTTCAGATAAACATGTTATGTTAAATGTCCATGTGTCTATGTAACAAATATCTGTCTTCACCACTGTTGGTCTTTATGCTCTTTGCTTTTGCTTTTCTGCTTCAGTTGCATCCAGCCGGAGACATGACATACTTGTTGGAGGCCCTCTGTGGTAAGGGAGCCCCTTCTCATAAAAAAACATCCTTTCAGGTGATGAGGAGGAGTGCCATTCAGACCTACAAAGAAAAGAAGAACAATGTGTTTTAATCCTACTGTTCAAAAGGACACCTGAGGTACAGGTTATCTGATGAACCCCTCCACCTGGCTGTCCTTTCAGCCTTTTTGTGTGGCATGTCTCTTTGCAGATGTCCATGAAGCGGTGTGGCTTGTTTACAGCGACAGTGACACTGGTCACAGCCGGGCCCAGTGTGCCAGTGCTCTATCAAAGCCCTCAGAGCTCAGCTGGTTGTGTGGCTCTCCTTCTTCAGACAACTTTTGGATTTGCTTTGAATTTCTGCACTAAACAACATTGCCTACATCATTTCTTCCTCCATGCATTCACTTACAGCTTTACTTGAACTGATTACTTGAACTGCAGCATGGCTAGTTTAAATTCTTTAATTGTTTCCATTGTTTGATTTTTATTTTTTAATCGGTACTTATCTGTTTTTTAGTCATTGCTGTGTGGCCTGATTCGTGACATGTAAGGTCCATCTTAATTGTCTTTTTGTTTGTGTCGTCTATTTTTTTTTATTTTTTGTGTGTGTTGTTGCCAGGACATTATGTATTGTGTGAAGCAAACTACGTGGACTGTTTTTGCTGCACCCTCTATCCACGAGATGCATTTCAAATTTGAATTGAGCTGCTTGAATTTCAGCTGTTTCTTTGCATAGTTAATTTGAGTTGTGCAACTGCAGTTATTGTGTGTTGACGCCTGGGCAGGTGTGAGATATTATCAGTTTTGGTCTATGTGGAGTTTCTCCCTCTCTGTAAGTATCGTAACATAGTCGGTTCATGGGGGTTTGTGTGTGTGTGGTGTGCTTGCTTTGGGCCTAATTGGGTTACTGAGTTGGATGTTTAAACAGCCCACTGCTAAGCTTCTTAAAGTAGGTAAGTAAAGGGAGGATTCCACTTTAGTTGAGGTACATGTTTGTCTCTTTGCACTAAATGACCTGAGGCTATGCTGGGGGTTTTTTTCCCCTTCCTGGGCCTCATGGCAGCATAGAGGAATTTGTTGCTGTGCCATGTGAACGCTTTCTGGAAAGGGAACTAGTCAGACATCAACACTGTCAACTGTGGTTTCACCAGGAAACTTGACTAAGAGCTAATTTTGTTGTTAATGTTGTATGAAAAGGAAAAACAAAAGTTGAAGCAAGGCAAAGGATAGACATGGAAAAATGTGGAGATGCCAGGGAGGAGGAAATGAGGAAAACCTCAGCTGATTCAGTGGATTCAGTATACTGAAAGGAGGATACTAGTGATCCACTGTGGAGACCTCTAAAGGGTGATGGATGGACTCAACAAAAACAAGATGACAAATTTGATCTTTAAATACCCAATGAAATTCCCTCACCGTGTGCAGAAAAAAAACCTCCGCACGCATATCACGACAAACCAGCATTGAATTTCAAGATAAATTTTATTACAGCAGATCAATAAAATATTACAAAGGATGCATATAGCCAGGAAAATATTTACGCTAAACCAGAAAATGAACGGAGCCCCACCACCCAAGTTCAGGCACAAATGTTCAACTGCAACATTTTCTTCTGTGTGCTAACTGGAGTTACAAGTGTCTTGAAAAGCTGAGTTGAAAAGTCGCTCTAGATTCTGACGCTGTTGAGAGCTGCTCTTGGAGTTTCATAGTGGTTCTCTGACGAGGATCTCTTCGCTGGGCTGGTTCTGTACTCGGAGCACCCCATTTCCTTCAGACGGAGAGGGGCCTCTTTTTGACTGGGAGACTTCATCTCCTCGTAGATAGGGGCTGGACTATGTGACTTCGCATTGTGGCGTGCTTTGCCCTGACAAATATTGAGTAAGGAGGAGAAGTCAAATAAGGAAAATCAGTGAAGGGTAGAGATGTAACACACATTCTCAATTTCCTGTGTCAAAAATCAAAGTTTGTCATTTTCTCTCAAGGCAACATCCTTAGTGGGAACTCTTAACCTGACTCTGACATGACCCTTGCAGTTGGAAAAAATAAAAGCCAATTTAAGCACTAATATAAATAATACAAATGTATTAAACTAAGACAAAGAAGAGGGTTTTTGAAAGTGTTCTTCACTGAACTTTAAGACAAACATGCTGATAACTGGCTGCACAAAGTTGTGAAACCAGTGCGGTTTCTGTGGTGAGCTGCAGATCAGCCATGATCTTAACAAACAGGTGCTGTTTGTGCTAATGCTTCAGTTAGATTTCACTCTCTTGCCCCTGTGTACGAGTATATATTTAAAGCAGCACATTACAATCAAAAAAGGACACTCACTTTACACAACACACATCCAGTGAGAAGCAGGAGGAGGAGGAGAACGCCCACAGCTGATGACAAAACGTACAGCAGAGAGGAGTAACTGGAGCAACCGCACCAATGACCACCTGTGGAGAAGCAGAAAGAGGAAGACGTGTTTAAAATATGAAACTCCATACCATTCGGCTTCTTTCAACACAGACACACAAGCATACAATCAGAATCAGAAGTCACTTCCTTCTTAGTTTTAAGCTGCAGTTCGAATAATATATCTCAAAAGGATATCAGATAGTGTGGAAACTTCTGTATAACTTTAGGATAAACAGCTCCAAAAATAAGAACAAAAACCCCCTAAATGTTCATAGGCAGGCAAATAAAAAGATGTTATCAAACATCTGACAAGATTTGGTTTGCACAGTAAAAGCAGGAGATATGCTAAGCAGCACAATGACCTTTAAAACCTCAAAAACAAAGTACGTGTAGTACACGTCCCTAAAACTGCTGAATATTAGAGGAATAGATATTTGTTTACAGAGCGGGAAATGTGGAACATCATGAAACAAGTCATTAAAACTTTAAAATAAGACTTCATTAGAATAATAAAACAAAAAGCTTTCATTTTTTTTCCAAATTGCAGATAAGATTAAAGGATATACCTCAGAATGCATTCGGAAACGACCCCTCAATACCAGATACCATCAAAGGAAATGAGTAATATTCCTGTTCACATCACTAGCACTATCAGATTGATTTGGTGAGCACCTTATTAAACTTATCTCACATGCACAGTATATTAATTTCTGCTATTGTCTTTGTGTTATCAGTTTTTCACATGCCTACAGAGAAAAAAAAAATGCAAAAAAGGTGGAACATTGTTGATGTGAAACTAATACAGAGCATAAGCTTTGCTGGCTGTAAAGGCCCCACAGCAACCCGGTGTTATTGATTACATCATCAGTGGCGGTTTTGTTAGTAAAAGCCAGAAATTTTCACAATTAGTGTGGAAAGAAGTTTTTATTTCATCTTGAACAGCAAATGCCAGTCAGCTGAAGTCACCTGGTGAGAAACCCTCACTGTGATGTGACCCACCTTGTACAGAAATAAAGAATACTCGTCTCCCTAGGCTGGCACTGCTATCGGGTTGACCGTGCAGAAGCAGCTGGCAGCTGTACAAAGCACTGTCGTCTGGCTGCAGCTGCTGCAGGGTGAGGTTGTAGGTGATGCCGCCGGGGCCGGGCGCAGAGGACAACTGGACCCTCTCAACAGGGAACTGAGAGGAGGAGGAGGAAGAACGGCTGCCGCTGTGGTGCTGCTTTGAGTTGTACAGCAGCTCTACGGGTCCCCGACCCTTCTGCCTCTTTAGAATCACCCCCTCCACGGCCAAGCCCTCCCCACGTTGGGGGAGGCAGGGGAGTACCGCTGAACCCCCAGCACATCTCTCTATCACGTACTCTGGATAAGTGTCCACTGACTCAGGGACATCTCCAATGGGAAAGGGAATAAAAGTCATATAATGGATATGGGTGCCACTAGTAAGGATGATTCATGAGCTGTTTTCAGTTCAGTTCCAAATGTGATTTTATTATGTGCATGAATCTGGCATGATATGTTAGGGAGGAAATGTGCTATACTTAGGAAAAAACAAACAACCACAACTGCTCTCTTAAACTTTTAAGATGTTCGAGGCACTGCTGAGACACCCAAAGAAAAAAACGCTTCATCATACTACTGTAATAAGGTTTGGAAAGTGTAACTGTAGTTTATCTCTAAACCTGTAGGATACATTAAAAACAAAAATACACTCACCAGCAGCAACAAGAAGGAAGAATTCCATCTTTGAGGGTATCTTCTCATCTGCAGAGGAAGGATTTTCCACAACAAACTCACAATAGTAGCGGTCTGTGTCGCTGGCGTTCAGCTGAGAGATGGTGATATTCAGAGAATGAAGGCTCGGGTCTCCACTGACACTAAAGCGGCTTTTGTCAGCATAATTGTCAACTGTAAACTCTTCCTTGGTGTATTTGAACAGCACGTCTTTACGATTCAGCCAGGTGCGTTTCAGGTAGACTCCCCAGGGCGCTGGGTCCCTTTGTTCAATCTCACAGGGAAGAACTACAGATTCACCCTCATGATGCTTCAAGAAGCGAATCTCACTGCGAGCTTTATCAAATTGACAAAAAAAGAAGTACATCATAAACAGAGAAGAACTAAACATAATTTATGTTTAGCCCAAATTTCCATAAACTTGGGGTATGCAAAATGTAAATACCAGCAATGAAGGTGTATGTGTCTATATGTCTATATGTCTATATGGATACAGACAGTATGCATCTAAACAAACGTTTCCAGCGAACGATAGACTCTTCAATGAGCCACTCTGCTGTACTACATGCAGAATGTGGTTTGGCATTATTTTCTTGAAATAAGGAAGACGTTAACTGAAAACCATGTTCTTCTCAAACCAAACGGTATTATGTGACAGATTTTCAGGTTACCAGTTACCCCAACTGGCACTCTACGTCAAGATCACAAAGTGGTGAACCACTTCCCATCTTTACTTTTGAAAGAGTATGCCTCTGACTCATGATGTTGTATAACATAATTAGTTCCACCACTCATTTTTTAAAGGCTTTACCTGACGTGAGCCATTAAAACATGTTAACAATTTGCACATAAGATTCTCTCTATATTTTTTTCAGTTAAATGTATCTTTCAAATGATTTGAAAAACCATTCCATTTGGTTTTTAATTTCCATTTTAGATGAGCATTTTTTTAAGGGTTGTAAAAAAAAAAAGAAAGATAATTTTCACTCATTTCAAAACATTTCACGGGTAATTACTGTAGTGGAGGGCAACAAATACATTAAATATGAAGAATATTGTTTAGCAAAATGTAAAACAAATTGTATTTTTGAAATCTAGATTACAATCTATCATTGTAATAGCTATTAGACTTGCCTAGTGACTATATTTCAATTTCACACTATAACAAAAGGCAAAAAAAGTTCAATAAATCTGACCAGACAATTTTCACAGATTTCCAGTGCGTTCTCTTTTTTCCTTTGCTTCTATCATTTTGCCCACCAGCACTTCAAGTGACTTCAGATTCCTTCGCACAGAAATTACCCCAACCACTGTGTGCCGCATGCACAATTTACTTTGAAAGAAGAAACCAGTGATCAAACCACCACCAGCCACCAGCCTGAGGAACACAACCAAACTTACCAAACCCAATCTGCGTGATGACTAGAGCCCACAAAAAAGCCAGGTATTGGATCCCAATCATCTTTTACACCACACACTTAAGATCTTGTGGGAAGCCACTGATGGAAACATAACAGCAGAGATGCAAGTGTAAAAAACTGAATTTCAAGTGTGTCTTACAGTAAATGAAACCAAGAGGAACTCCATTAGCTCCACCTTCAAACCTCAAGACATGCACAAGAGGAAGCGCGAACAAATCAACATCACGACTGTTGGATCAGCTCCTCCTACAGCAATGAATTAAAAACTTTAACGCCACAGCTGAAACAAAAAGTTTAGGATCATATTAAGTATTTGTTGAGCACTGGCCCTGAAGAAAGAAGCGGCATGTGCTCTCTTTTGTCTTAACTTCAATTAACTTCATTAGCAGAGCTTCATTTGCATTAATTGGGTTTCACATGTTTCACAAAAAAAACTTTCCTCGCATAGTATTTCTGTATGTCCCAGAGGAAATGATGCTGAAGGCTCGTCCGTGAACAGGATGTGTCTGCTTTTTGATGATAATTTGCATCACTGGAGAGAGACTATAAAACAAGTCCGGTGACTGAAGGGTGTAGAAAGGGTGCTAAAAAGATATTTCATTACTGAAAAATAAATCAAGAAACTCAAGAAACAGTGTGTATTCTGAAAACATTCAGATCTCAAGTTTTTACTGAGCTGTTGATGAATGCATCAACTGAAACATGGTAGAAAAAAGGAGTGCATTTCGTGCAGCCTTAATTTACATGAACTAATGTCGTGCTCTAGTTTCGTATCAGGAAAACCACAATTAAGTATCATTTTTCTGAATAATGTGTCACAGTTTGAGAACTCGTATCACTTAATTTTTGAACTGTTAATTCTCTTTACTTCAATGGCTGAATGCGGATGCATTCAAATAAAAAGGTAAGCAAAACTATTAAAGACACTCTCGTGATACTTCTGCAAACTACTGGTGCAACTTCACTGTTGTCATGCTTACAACCATAAATTAAGGTTTAATAAATGCATCACTAATTTCTCGCAGATGTTAACACTCAGCCACAGGAAGAAAAACAAGGGCTATATTAATACTGTATTGTACACCAACTACTCGATGGCAGGTGAAACAAATACCTTCATGAAGCTTTTTCATTTCTACCTATGTGCAATAATAATAAGTTTTACTTTAGGAGCCTTTTCAAAACATTTAAGGTCACGTCGCACAGAAGAGTTAAAAACAATAAGAACAAAATTACCTAAACAAGTCAATAAAACAAATTTGCATGTAAAATCACTATGAACATCATGTGACAAGTGGAAGACCATCAGATAGAGTAGGTCAGTTTAAAGAGGTGTGTTTTGAAAACGGCGAGTTCATGTTAGGGATATTGGAGGTAGTTCCAGAGGAGGGGCATAGAGCAACTTTTAACCCCATGGTACTCAAAGGTGAGGAGCGGAAACAATGCCAACGGAGCTGCTGAAGGACTGGTGTGATGTGACTAACGAAAGGACTTGGAGGTAGAAAATGTTTTTTTAAATGGGGGCTTTAAAAGAAAAAAAGAAGCCATAGTAGCTCATTCAGATCATGATCCATCACAGATCTATTGCAATATGTGAAGTACAGGAAATAGATGTTAAATTTTGTAACTGATTGGCTTTATTACACTAACTGAAATTAAATTCCACTGAGAAGTCAAGGTTTTCACTGTTTCACTATAATTTGACTGCTAATTTCAATAAAACCACAATTTTGACTTCAGCTTGGGTTAACATGCATTTAGTGATCATGAAGTTTCACAAAAATCTGACCAATACTCTGTGATGGAGCAGTGACTCGCAGAGGGGCAGATGGTTTCTGAATGTCTACAAGCATGAACATGTGGATGTTATCAACCAGGATTTATTTTTGTTTTTTTAAACCAGCTAAATAAAAACAAGTGTCAACAGAACATTTCAATTATTTTTATTTAAAAAAATTTTTTTGACATGTATTATTTCTGTACTTTATATGACAGCTTATATTTTAATATCTGGAGAGAAATAAAGCATCTGATACAGAAAACAGTTTTTATGACATGAATTAGAAGCACATGTTAGACTCATAGCTATGCACAAACATATACATCTGAAATCCAATAGCTCAGTCTAAACATTAGCCTGATGTTAACCCCCCCCAAAACACCCAAAAAACTAGAAAAAACAAAAACAAAAAACACACCTAACCAGTATCAATACTTTCACTTTACATATTACAGACATTAGCTCTTATGTCTGAATTTAAGAGTTAGTTCACTCAAATTTAAAACGAGCTTCTCCCCTCAGCTCTCACCTGTGGTGTCCTGTTTTGCTTCTTTTTGGTTCAGATATTCTCTCTACACTTTTATCTTCAGAAAAAAAAAAAAGTGCTATTTATTTGGAGAAAGTGTAAGACAGCAAGGAGAAGAAAAAATAAATTCAAGTTTAACTTAAATTTTACTGCTATATAAGACTAATCCTGAAATCATGGTGTCAAACCAAAAAAAATAAAAAAATAACAAAAACAGAAACACTTCGGGGGAAATGCATACTGCAATTTTACTTATTACAAGGAACAAAAACGGTGATGATGATTCTTGTGACTGAAGGGAACTTCCCAGAGGAGGAGAACAACAGCGTTGGTATGAAACATTTGACAGAAATTCTTTAACGTGAATTTGCAGTTAGTAAGATGGTGGAATTTACCTAGTAAGCACAAAAACTAAGAGCCATCGGGTTAGACACCACTTGAGAAATCAGGGTGAACTGACCCTTTAACAGAACCCCCGGTGAGCGAACAAACTGCCGGCCCATCCCATGAGTACTTACCATGTTTGTACATTTTCAAACCACACAGGATAAGAGAGACACTCAGTTCACATTTCAATGTCACTTAGGGCATAGCTCTTCTGACGTCACACTAATGAGCCACAACCTTGAAACCACTCACAGATAAAGTGACACTAATATCTTAAAATCTGCTGCTGGGAGACGTGTAGTTGAAGTGTTCATGTGCTGTGGCTGATTGGTGTGAAATGTAATACAAGGCCTAACATCCACATGTAGAGGATGGAGCCACACTATAACAACATCAGGTACTTACTGAGTTTTAACTGACCTGTCATGCCAGCTGATTGGGTTTTAAGGCTGAAAAGCTGATATGGATGGGCTACAGACAAAAACAAATACAAAGCAGTAAGTGATATGGGCAGAGGAAACACTGTGCCACATCAAATACCTACAAGTATTTTTTTTTTTTTTTTTAATCCATATGTGCACTACACTCAGACTTGCACACCTGTTGTGTCTGTTCTTTCACAGATTGCTATGTATAAAGCAATCTGCAACACAGGATAACCGCAGATGACCGACAATTATGCTACATCTAGGATTTCAAAGCATGAACAAAACCAGCAACACAAACCAGCACTGTGGTAAAGACCAATCAAGCAAAGTGCTTTTAAAACTCATAACAGGCGTGGATTTACTGTCATTTTTGTGTTGTAGCCATAACCTGTTTAGAAATATAATGTTAAGTGGTCAGCAGTGGTCACAAGAAGACCCTCACGAGTGTCTGAAATGTTCTTAAACTGTATTTTTCCTATAGAAATGACAGTGCTAGTTACTCTTTAAAAAAAAAAAAATTTTTTTAAACTGCAGGGAGAAAGAGACCGCAGAAATAAGCACCATGCTGTAGACAGCGATTAACACTACAATGAAGTCTAAAGTAAATAGCAAAGTCCTCACCTTTAAAAACAAATGTTAACCCAGAGCTGCTGCTGTTGGCTTTGTTTTGCTTTCCCTCTTAAATGCATAATAGAGAAATGACCATGACAAACACCAACGTTCTTAAAGCAGTCAACCGTGTGTGTGTGTGTGTGTGTGTGTGTGTGTATAAAAGAGTTAATGGGTCAGAAATGAAACTTATCTTCTCCTTCACTGCAGACTGGGTGTACTGTAACTTTAAGTATTGCTTAATTTGCAGTTAATTCCATCATATCACAGGTACCATGCAGCATTTTGGAACAAAAAGTTAGCCAACATCTCAGTTTTTAGCTGGAAGTACACAAACTTTAAGCATGTGAAATCTTTATTATGCTTCTGAATTTATGTAAAGGATTTTTTAAAATTTCTTTTTAATAATCAGTCTATTATTAAGGAAATGATAGATGGACTCAACAAAAAACAGATGATGGCAAACTTGGTCTTTAAGTACCTGATGAAATCCTGTCATTAAACAAATCCCTAAGCTGTGCAGAAAACAAAGACATCAGTACAAACCTTCATGACTCACCTCCACGCACGTCAGGACAAACCAGCATTGGATTTCAAGATGGATTTTATTACAACAGATTGATAAAACATTACAAAGGATGCATACAAGTAGACTTAGGACCAGGAAATATTTAAATCAAACCTGAAAAAAAAAAAAGAATAAAACTAGAGCCTGATGAGTCATGGAGTTTATAGACTACGTAACTGGAACCAGTTTCTGAGACCCTCACCAACCAAGGTTGGGGACGAATGTCCAACAGCATCTAAGCATGCTGTGAGGGCCTCAATCATTCCACCAAAAAAACAAAACAAAAATAAGATTAAATGTTTACAAGAGAAACTTGCCTTTGTAAGGAGTTGGTACGTTCATGAAACTCCAGCAGCTTCAAAAGAAATATGAATCATTTAAACACACTTCACTTCTATGAACCTGAGTGAAACCTAAGGGGAAAAATATATCCTCACATGTAATTAGTTAACAACGTTATAGTTGTTAAAAACTTATGTGGTGTTTGGCTGTTTTCAAATAAAGATGTTACGTTAAATGTCCATGTGTTCTAACAAATATTTGTCTTCACCACCGTTGGTCTTTATGCTCTTTGCTTGCAGCTAGGTTTGAAAAAGCACAAGGGTGATAGAAAGGTGTTAACCTCAAACCTAATGTGCAGGTTGCTTTGCTGCTTCAGTAGCGTCCAGCCGGAGACATGACGGGAGGCCTCATACCCATGGGAGGGCCTCCCTGGTAAGGGGGCACCATGGGAGGCCCCTGCCCATATGGAGGCATCCCTCCAGGCATGTAGCCTGGCATGCCCTGAGGAGGGGCACCATACTGACCTACAGAGAGAAGAGCACGGAGTGTTTTAATGCTACCGTTCAAAAGGACATCTGATCTCACCTGCTGTGCACCATACACCTTCCTGTCCACATCTACACAATTCAATTAATTATATTTTTAAAACAGCCAAATAGACTTTTTTTTTTTTTTTTTTATGAAACACCTATACTTGACAGTGACTGCTAAGAAAAAGCCAAGCTTTCAATGAAATGTGAACTAAAATGATCCACAGACAGGTAATGAGCACAAGCTGGTAGGACAATGAGTTACACAATTCTTTAAAAAATGAGTTTGCTAGAAAAGAGAAACAATTTTGTACACTGGAGAATTCCCCAAAAAGCATTTTCTTACCATGTATGGGATGCCTCATGCCTGGCTGCTGTGGTGGCAAGCCTTGCTGTGGGGGCATTATACCACCCACAGCTGCCACTGGGGGAGCAGCCACGTGGGCCTGACCAGGTCTTGGTGCAAGACGCTGGTAACGAGGAAGCTGGGCCTTCATCTCTTCCTGTTGGCAGGGACAATGCACAGAACAAACATTCAGACTAAAGAAACTTTGTTATGCCCCCTTTACAGTACAAAAAAATGATGAGGAACTTGGTACCAATGTTGACGTGCCCTGATTTCAGACTGAGGATGTTCAAGTTCAGAATCATCCTTTAACATAACCACAAAAGAAGAACTACTACTTAAGTAGTATTAAGGATGTGCAACCAAAGTGCTTTGCTTAAAACATATTCTGAATATATAGCTGAATTACGATCAAGATATACAAAATCAAGCTGGTGGTCAAATATTGCACCAGTCTATTATTGTCTATTGCCCAATGTGCTATTATAAATATGTATCAGTCATTACTTACTGTGAAAAGGGCAAAATAGAAAGCTCAAGCAACTTACCAGTGAGATATCCTCATCAGGGTGGATCAACTTACTAGTTGCACTCGTGGTGGTGAGGGTAGCAGGCTTACTGGTCACTGTGGCAGGGGGTTTGGCCACAGTGCTGCTAGAGGGATTAGAAGAAGTGGAAGAAGAAGAGACAGAGGGCTGGGTGTAGGCAGGGAATGTTGCTTTGGGCGGGTCAGTGGACGCGGCCGTGCTGAGGGAACTTGAAGCTCCTGCAACTCCTGGAACAGTCTGCTGGGCCTGTGCAAAGACACCATACATATGACTGATTTTTTTTTATTAATAAAAAGAGATACTAGCTTAATTTTGCAATATGCAAAAAAAAAAAAAAAAAAAAAAAAAAAAAAAAAAAATAAATAAATTAAAAAAAAAAAAAAAAAAAAAAAAAAAAAAATTAAAAAAAAAAAAAAAAAAAAAAAAAAAAAAAAAAAAAAAAAAAAAAAAATAAAAAAAAAAAAAAAAACCAGAAAAACTGATCACAATGGCGCACAAAATGACTAAAAATGGACAGAAACCAACATCAAAGACACACAAAAAGACAACAAATACAAAGTGACATCGAGGAGACATAAAATGACTGAAAGTGACTCAAAATGCAGAAAAACAACAAAGATTTTCAGTAAAACAACTTACAAAAAGAAAAAATGACACAAAACAGGTGCAAAAAGACCACAAGGAGACTGAAAATGACTGTGACGACATGCAAAAAGACTCAATATTTCTACAAAACAACTAAAAAGCGACACAAAACAGATGCAAACTGTCCACAAAGAGATGCATAAAGCTAAAAGAGAAAAAGTGAAAAATGTTTTATAGTAAAAAAAAATCCCACAAAGCATCTGCAGAGTCTCAAAACAGATGCAACGTACGACAAAATGACTAAAAACGAACACAAAGTGACACCAAAGTTACACAAAAGGCCGTCTCCCTGAATGCTGTTATCGAACACCGTCTCACAAACCACACTGACTTCAGTTCTCGCTTTTTTCCATCAGTAATGAAAGACTTTTGGCACGAATGGGGTCCACCCACTAGGAAATAATTAAGATAAATAATCTCTCAGCAGCAGATTAATTACAGCCTATCTGCATTACTGACTCGATTAAAGCCAGAGTGAGTTTGCCTCAGCTTTATTCTCTCTCTGCTCTAATGAACGGGTGTCACCGGTTCAGGACTGTGTGGTGTTAGCTGACAGACGTTAGGCTCTGCATCATGTGTAGTAGATACACGACTTGAATATTTTTACTGTAAATGTGCTGAATGTTTCCAGCTTCTTTATTCGCTGATATACGATACACAGGTTAAAGCCCCAGATCAGCCTTTTCTGTGAAAAACAAGACTTGAAATGTAGCATCATAATAAAACTGCTTAAGGTTGTAAACTATCAGATTAAATCACATATGCTGGCCATAGGTCAAACATGAACTGTCAGCCTGCCAGTTATTTCAAAGAAAGCAGTCTGTGGGAGGCAGAAACAAATGACTAAGAAAAAACAAAAATGATCACTCAAGAACTGAAAATGACCTGAAATAAACCCCAACAGAGACTTTAAATCAGTATAAAGAGATGCAAAAACAGCTTAAACTGCATGCAAAACGACCACAAAGAGCCTCAAAATGACTAAAAATAGACTAGAATGACTACAAAGAGACTTAAAATACACGTAAAACAACAAAAACAGACTGGTGGTTGAAAAGATGCACGAAAACTAAAGGCGCACGCACACAAAGACCACGCCCAAGCTGCTGCAGGTAGCGGTCTGGTTTGTGTGCAGGGTTCATGTTTTTCTTCTGCAGGAACACCTGTGCAGATGTGGGCGGAGTCTCAGAGGACACCCCCGTAACCAGAAGCGTGTTTGTTTGCGTGTCTGTAGCTGTGCCTCCACGGCCTGCTCCTCTGCGGCTCACTCGTTTTTACAGACACCCAAACATGTCCTGACTGTTTAAGCCTCGTGGGTCACCCACTATGAGGGGATCTCGCGTGTTTCAGGCTTTCTAACTCCGTGTTGGTGACACGTGTGGGCCCGCTCCAGCCTGCAAACATGTTTACATCTGATCGCTCCGCCTGCAGAGAGGACAGGAGCTCCGACAGCCGCTCGGGGAGCACAGATTAATTTTAGCCCACCTAGTCGACCCCCACGAAGCCCACGAGACCAGTCCGTCTGTGTCGGCCGCCGGTTCCGATTAGTTTGCGGTGTTTCCAGGCAGAGAATCCCGATCGACGTGTCGGCGGAGTGAAGGCTTTGGGGATCCTGATGGAGGAAGAAGTATCACTCCGCGGAAATCTCCAGGCCGGCGCGGAAGTGCCACAATCTGCAATTCCTCTGACGTCCAGCAGAGGCAGCAGCGAGTCAGTCCCATAGACTTCCACGTTAAAAGACAGAAAACGTTGAAATGTTGTGTTAATGAGTTAAAGTAATCAAAGATAGAAACAGAGAGAGAAAAAAATAGACCCAGCTGAACACAAAAAAACACAAACAACTGTAAACGACAAAAGGTTTCTGCAAAATGACCAGAGTGATGTAAATAGACAAAAAATAGAATTTATGACAAGATGTCTGTGAAGGTTCTGAGTCATCCAGGTCATCGTAGTCTAAGGAGCTTGGAAAGACGCTTTTCTTTCCAAGCTCCTTAGGCAATTTATGACAAGGACATGCAAAACAATTGACATCAGACACTGAATGATCACAGCAATAAAACTGCAGACGAAAAATGACCACAAAAAGCAGATGCAAAACAAATCGGAGACGTGCAAAATGATTACAAAGTTGCTGCAACAATGACACAAAAAAGATGAAAAATCAGATGCAAAACAAGTGAAAATAGAAGCTTAAAATATCCGCAAACCGGAAAACGCTTTTTAAAGTCTTCTAATAATGTGGGCGTGTTTACTCATTCAGCCCTTCAGAGGTCCATAGTAAAGATGAGGTGGATCATTTGCTACAACAGGTCCTCGGATGTTTTTATGTTTCTGTGAGGAAACTTTTGGAAACACTTCACATGAAGATGAAAGTATAAATCCAGCCTGTGCACCGCATCAGGCAGACGCCTCTCTGGGCGCACCTGTGCAGGTACAAACAGACCTTAACTCTGAGGCGGAGTGATACCTCTCACTTCTCTCTCCCGCTCTTTGTCCCCTCCGCCCTGGTAACCCACCCCACCCTCCTCTCTCCCAACCTGCTGCTGTGACGTCACGCAGGTGGCGAGCTAATAAAAGTGTCACCAAAACAAGACGTCACGCGGAGAGGCCGACGTGATAGGCTGAGAGGGCAAACCATGGCGCAGCACGAGGACTGAGGAGGAGGAGGATGGCGGTTGCTATGCAGGTTGTTGAGAAAGAAAAAACGGTTTAAAGATTTTTATTTTTTTTTCAAGTTGCCTCCTCCTTCTGGGTTCGTGCACGCGCTCGCAGGCACATAGACACGGTGTGTAAAAACCTGCTGGAGAAACAGGAGGATCCAATCAGCTGATCACTCCAGAAACACGCGAGGAAATACAATAAGAAAATAAATAAATAACTTAGAAGGCAGAACACCTCCATTTCAGATTATCCAGAACAGCACAGATTATTAATATGAAATTAAAAAAAAAAACCAACTGAATGTGTAATAATTTAAAAACAGTGTCAGAAATGAATTCATAATGGACATGATTTAGTTTCTGTATAAACACAGCTGCTCATCATGGGATGGGGAGAAGTGTCCACACTAAACACTGACTCTGCATACATTTCATTTATTTGACAATAAAATTCTTTTAAAGTTAAAAAAGACAGTTATGATTATTCTTTTTGATATCTCAGAAATGTATCAGAAATAATCTAGATTTAAAAGTGAAACAGCAAAGTGTCTGAAACATAAAATTTGTGCCACTGCAAAAACTTTAGGCCAAGACTGTTCAACCACAGAGCCTCGCTGTACGTGAGACACAGTGACAGTATGAGACAGTAACAGAGGTAATAATTATAATTTTAATACCACACTTATTATTTTTAATGTGTCTTTTAGTGTAGTTGTGCATTTAATTTAGCAGTTTTGTGCATTTATTCCACTTTTATATCATTAGTGTATTGTAGCTTTACACGACTAAAACTTTTCAAAACTTCTAAAGGACTTTATTTAATGTATTTAACTAAAAGTAATGGGTAAAAGTCCAACTAGGGTCAAAGGTCAGAAACTAGCTATAGTTAAAAATCAACAGATAATTTCATGTTTTATATTGGGACCATAATAAAATGAATCTTCACTTTCAAAAACAATGAATAAATAATAATAATAATTTGTTGTGTTTATTATGAATAAACAGCAGTTTGTGGACTTTCAGGAACGAAACGAGACACTAAAGTGTTTTTGGACAGACTTTATGAATGAGACATAAAAAAAAACAAAAAACCGAAACGATAAAAAATATATTTTCAATCCAGCTTGACAATAAATAATAACAAAGATTTAAGATTTTTAAAGACGGAACCGACGATTTGTTTTAAAAGTGAAAAAAAAAAAAGTGGTACGTCTTACGTCACCACGTTAACCCCGAAGCGGAAGTGAACACGTGGGGTTGAGGGACGCACCACATTGCATGTTTGGAGGCCACGAGTCTGTTTCAGGTGATTTCTCCTCTTTTCACGTAAATTTTACGAAGTTATTAAAGAACTGACGTCACTGCGTGTGACGTTTAGGGTGTCCTTTGATTTAAAAAACGTTTTAATGTGACAGTTTCCGGTCTGAAAGCTAACCTGAGGGAAAGTAGCCGGTTAGTTAGCCGGTTAGCTGGTTGTCAGTGCTCGTAAATATCAGGGTAAACAGGCAGACAGGTGTGACTTCGGGCTTTAAACCCTTACTGCTGGTTTTCAGGTGTTTCACAGGTAAACCATCCACCTCTTCCTCCGTCTTCATCATGGCTGTGAGAGCCGCCTTTGAGAAAAACAACGAGATCGGCTGCTTCGCCAAACTGACCAACACGTACTGCCTGGTGGCCATCGGCGGCTCCGAGAACTTCTACAGGTGAGTTCACCTTTGAACAAGCGCCACACTTTGATAACATTGAGGCTAAGTTAGCATCTGGGACCCAAAGTTACAGCAAGATGTCATCAAGGTGCGTCACATTCCTCAGCTTTTATTATAATGAGGTGTGTTTCCTGCTACCGTGAGTCAGTCCACTTGATCCGGTCTCAGTCAGCTGTGTTACAATAATAAACTTAATAATATCCATCCATCACTGCCTTGGTAAACATCCAGGCGTTCCCTGGGTCCGCCCCCAGGCCTCGTCCCTGTAGAACACCTCACCTGGCCGCCTCACCTGGCTCCTTTCAATGAGGAGGATCGGCAGCTCTACTCTGAGTCCCTCTCAGCCTGCCTCTAAGGGAGCAGCCAGCCACTCCTCAGAGGAAGCTCATCCGCAGTCTGATTCTTTCAGTCACTACCCAGAACCTGTAGGTCAGGGTGGAGGTGTAGATCTGCCACTAAATCAACAGCTTCACTTTCACACTCAGGTCTCTCTTCACCAGAACAGACCGGTACAGCATCCACAACGAGTCAGTCCATCTGTCATCTCCCTTTCCTCCCTCCTCTCACTTGTGAAGACCCTGAAATACTTAAACTGCCCCAACTGGAGGAGTTTAACTCCTTCCTTACCCGGAATGGGCACTCCACCCTTTACCGGCTGAGGACCATGGCCTCTGACTTGGAGGTGCTGATTCTCATTTCTGTTGCTTCAGTATCTGCAGCTAACGCTCCAGTGTGAGCCAGAGGCCACCAACAGATGGAGCCAACAGAACCCCCATTATCTTCAAAAAGCAGAGATGAAAGTCCAACAAAGTGGAAGCCTCCCGCTCCTGGCTATGCCTAGAAATTCTGTCCGTTAAAGTTATGAACAGAGTCAGTGACAAAAGACAGACCTGGTAAAGTCCATCCCCCACCGGGAATAAGTCCGACTTATTTCTGGCAGTGTGGATCAAGCTCCTGCAACAGTTATACCGGCACCGAGTCAGCGCAGTAGTCCTGAAGCAGGACCTAAAAGGGCCCCCCACCCCACCAAAGGACCCGGTTAAATGGCTTCTCCAAGTCCACAAAGCACTCGTAGACTGTTGGACATGGACACCCACATGCCTCAACTGGAAAGTAATGCCGTTGGTTAGTGATGGATTCCAAATGATCTGCAGGAAATCAGGCATTCATCAACTGTGATGACTTTAAGTCCTAAACTCAAAAAACAAACTCAGTTCTTTCAGTTTACAGTGAGGGAGAAATGTCTGATTGTGATAACTGATATCAGTGTTTCACTTGGCTGTTGTTGACGTATATTTTTCTTGTTTGTTGGAAGTAATCCGATGTTGTGTGTGCAGTGTGTTTGAAGGGGAGCTGTCAGAAACCATCCCGGTGGTTCACGCTTCCATAGCAGGCTGTCGCATCATCGGGAGGATGTGTGTGGGTGAGTAAAGCTGGATAAGTGTCCATCCTTCACGACACACCACCGCCTGCCTTCATCTTTAAACATGGCCATCGCACTCCTCAGTGCTCAGGCTGCTGCGGCTCCTCCGGTCAGACTCACTTGACTCGTTCCCGTTTGTTCAGGAAATCGTCACGGCCTCCTGGTTCCCAACAACACGACAGACCAGGAGCTGCAGCACATCAGAAACTGCCTCCCAGACGCCGTGAGGATCCAGAGAGTCGAGGAGAGGCTGTCTGCGCTTGGTAACGTCATCGCCTGCAATGACTACGTTGCGCTGGTCCATCCCGACCTCGACAGGGTGAGACGATCAAACGCACCCCATCCCTTGGCTATTCTGAGGGTTGCATCATTTTTTTGGGCTGGAATAATTCACATTTTACTTAAATTAGTGAAGTAAAATATGAAACTCTTCTGTACTCGAGTGTGAAGCTTCCAACGGCCTTTTTCAGTTCACTCAGATACTTTTTTCAAGCTGTTTCTGTTTAATGTTTAAGGCTGTGCATTTATTCCACCGACACTGTATTCAAAATATTCTTCAGCACATCCTCTTCCTTAAAAGTCACCACCTGCCAGACTGCAACAGGTTTAGTTCACTAAACGATTTTTCGAATTAAGAAAATTCATTGGAATAAAACTGAATTTCTTCTCTTTTTAAAATTTCAGTAATTTTTCCAACTTGGAGGATAATCGTCATTTCAGTGCTGACCAAAATAGTCAAGCAGATGTTCATTTAAAAAAAAAAAAAATAATAATTTAAGAATAAAAAACTTTATTGAAATTTAGCTGGTGTGCAGTCTGAGGTTCTCAGTTAACAGCCAGGCAGCTATTTTTAGCTCTCTCAGTGGAAGTCCCGCCTCCCACAGCTCAGTCTGTGCACAAACATCTTCCTCTGTTTCATATCGAGGATCCTCGTTTGGCTCTGAGCAGATTTCACAGGAAGAGTCCAAAGTTTCCAAACCTGAAGGTTTCGGCTGAGGAGGGAGATCAGGAGAACACTCGTTATTTTTTATCTTTCCTCTGGGTTTACAACATCGATTCAAGATGACGGCGTGCCATTATTATTGTGTGCTGTTTGGTCTTTGTGTTCGTCCACACTGAGTGAAATTAAGTGAAGACTGACTCAGAGTCTAAACTCTGTCAGAGCTTCGGACACAGTCAGAAACCTTCACATTTACTGAGGTCTACATCATGTAGTTTGGTTTCTGGACCTCTGTGCTATAAATGAAGCGTGAGAGTGAGACATCTGAGGCACTTGGCTCAGAGTGCAGGAGCTGTTTCACGGTCCTCGCTGACTTTGACCACTCGCCGTATTTGTCCCTGTGCAACTTCATCCACTTCCCAAAAATGAAAATCAGTTGAGGAATCAACACTTGGACACACTGGAGGAGATCCACTTCCTGTTGCAGAGGCATGAGTACAAGGGGACATAACAGGACATAAAAAATGTCAGCCGTGCTGAAAACCCAGGAGAGACCTGATTTTTCAGATATTGTAATCTGTAAAAACAGATTTCCTTTGTTTTTAGCAGCCTGATAGGGCGTAATGTGCTACAGCTGTCAGAAGGTGGAGGTAATGCACCTGAAAGCTGCTCTTATGCTGCTCACACTGTGTGTTTGTACAGGGAGAGATTAAATAATAGAGCAGTGAGATCAGAGGACTGAAAACCAAAGACGACTACAGCCAGAGTTTTATGTCGAACTTTAAATAAAAAGTAAACCGGGTTTGAGTGCGAACAGCACCCGATGTTGTGTGTTTGTGGTCGAAGTGGGTTTAAGCTAATTTGGCTGCTTTTATTTGAGCCAGCTGGATAAAACAAAATAATCTGTGGCTGTGAGAGCAGGCTCGGTGTGGTTTTCCCCGGGTTAATGTTGACACTCACTCTGTTTTCAGGAGACAGAGGAGATCCTGGCAGACACACTGAAGGTGGAGGTTTTCCGTCAGACGGTAGCGGAGCAGGTCCTCGTCGGCTCGTACTGCGCGTTCAGCAACCAGGGAGGCCTCGTCCACCCAAAGACGTCGATAGAAGATCAGGATGAGCTGTCGTCACTGCTGCAGGTGCCCCTGGTGGTGAGTACAGCCTGCACGCCGTCACGTGAACTCGACGGTATGAGACGGCTTGTAATTTTTGTCACCGACTTCCTGTTCAGGCGGGCACGGTGAACCGGGGCAGCGAGGTCATCGCGGCGGGGATGGTGGTCAACGACTGGTGCGCGTTCTGCGGCCTGGACACGACCAGCACGGAGCTGTCGGTCATCGAGAGCGTGTTCAGACTCGGCGACACGGCGCAGCCCTCCACCATCGCCACCAGCATGAGGGACTCGCTGATCGACAGGTAACGCACAAACACACCTGTTTCTGTACCTGTACTCATGCAACACGTTCACTCACGACAGCGAGGGCTGGTCCTACGGGCCTGAAGCAGAATCACTGCCTGGAGCTGTTCCTGCCTCTGAGGGACAGTAACTGTACTCTGATTTAGAATCTGGCTTCTACCTTTGGTGGTTTGTGTCTCTGCAGTCTGAACCAAAGAGGTTATGAGCTAAGCTATTAGAAAAAGCCCCGCCCAGCAGGGCAGCCTCGATCACACCTGAAGATAATCGTTTGACACATTTGTGACCACATCAGCTGAGCAGCTACGGCGGGTTTAAGTCAAACCATCTGCCTGTTTTACTTTTTTCTTTACACCTGCCAACTCGTTCGATCTGTTACCTATAAACTGGCTCACCTGTGTCTCTCACACAGCGGTGTCTGTCACTAATGCAGGTGAGACGAGAAGCTGACAACATACAGTAGGAGTTGCAGTGGCTCAGAGACATTGATTATGGGAGTGTCCGCAGATGGAAATGGGGTGACGTGTAAACCTTGTAGTCTGACCTCCGTCCTCTCTGCTCTGTTTCCCATCAGCATGGCGTAGACCCGCCTACCGTTTTCCTGCCATCGAGGAGCTCTGCTGCCTGAACCTTCGTTTCTCCACCTCAACCTTCTCCCACACAACACGACTCCCTTTCACTCCAACACCACAGCCTGCTTCCACATCACACTTCTGTTTCTCCTTTCGTACTTCCAACACCTTTTTCCCAGGTAGAGTAAAACATCCACCCACCTCACGGGAACGGGGATGGGCGGAGAGAGAAATACTGCAGAAATAATAACCCTGTGGTTACACAGTGAGGATGCTGTGCTGAGAAAGAATAAAAAGTGCATCTGTACTGGATGTGATTATTGACCCTGATGCTTCAGGTACAGAACAGCTCGATTAGTCTCTTAAAGTCAGTCAGAACCCATTTTTATGACGTGTTTCTGTGTACAGCTCACTTACTTACTCTAAAATTATCTGATACTGACAGTAACTGATGAGAACGCAGTATAATTAACAAACACAGGAAACGCTCCTGGAGAGATGGATGTTCTTCTTCAGACTGCGTGACGAGACAAACTAGACACAGAGCAAGTTTCTTAAAAATGTCTTGTGTGTCTTGTATAAAAAAAATAAAGCCTATCATCTTTTTATCTGTTTGCTGCTTTTTCTGTTTCTCCTTTTGACATTAATGTGACTTCAAAAACTCCCACAACAGTCAGGGGAAAGCTCCAAGAAGTCAAAGCTTTTCCCTCTAAAACGAATCTGGTGACCCTCAGGAGGGACTCCACCCTCAGTTTGGACTAAATTGGCTCCAACAGGAAATGAGGGACATTTTATTTCTGCACAATGATTGCTTCTTTTTTAATACTTGGACTCGCTACAACACACAAAGGTTTCTCAACAGTGTTCATTTATGCAGATTTTTTCCTTTTATTCTCTAGTTTTCAGGAGTTTCGGTGAATTCTGACCTGAAACCTGAGGTGTTTTTTTTTTCCTGCAGCAGCAGACTAACTGTAGGGTCGCCTCATGGAAAATCAGTAAGCCTGTCCAGCCTGAACCCTCAGAGCCAGCTAAATGTTTTTCTATGATAAATTTCTATTTTGTAGAGGTTTACACATTCACCTGGTTCAATCCCAGGAGGAGACAGATCCTGTGGGATTTCTGTCAGGAAGAGCATCTGGTGTAAAAACCTGCTGCATCAAACATGGAGCTACCTGCTGTGATGACCCTTTGTAGCTCTTTCAGCACATCTAATGAAGCCATGCACAAAGTTCCCTTCATAATATGAAAACTGTGAGAAGACCTCAAAGTGCAAAGTGGTTAGTTTTTCCCAGCCTTTTTGAGCCTCTGGGAATATTCACAGTATGAGGCCAAATTCTGACTTAGAGATGCTCAGGTGGGACCTTTCCTCAGAACAGAGCCCCCTGTAGGCTTTCTGGTGACATCTTTAGCAGTTTATGGACATTTTTAGTGGTTTGCTGTTATTTAGAGATGATGTGTTTTTCCCACTCTTCTATCTTTAGTTGTTATGCAGATGGTTTAATGAGGCTTTACCTGCTGCTCATCTGTGAGAGGATGAATATTAAAAACACGTTTTCAGCCAAACAAAATGTTTCAGAGGATTCTGTTGCATCACTCCTAAAGGTGTCAGATTTCTTGAGAACTTCATCTAAAGATATCAGTGTTTCACCGAAACTGCTCTGAATTCAAACATAAGTGGCCTCAATGAGCACCATTAAATCTCCGACTGTAAATCACAGCTGTGTAGATGTAAGATGTAAACATCACTTTAAAGGAGGCTCTGAAGCGAGGACATCTTCTTTCAGCTGCTTCCTTTAGGGGGCACCACAGCGACTCATGTGCCTCCACCACCTCCTGTCTCAGCTCCTCCATCGCACCGACCCTCTACATGTCCTCCTTCACTACATCCATGAATCTTGTCTGAGGTCTTCCCTTCTCCTCCTGCCTGGCAGCTCCATCTTCATCCTCCTTTGT
>VUQG01024599.1:0-12712 GCA_015106755.1 Etia nguti | reverse complement strand
AGATCGACAGCGCACAGTGTGCTTCTGAGATAACTGCCAAGAAGGGTGTAATTTGTGTCTGTGAGCACCTGTGTGAACACCTGTGAGCATGAGCGCGCTTGTATTCAAAAGGTTCCTTCATGTAACGATCTGCTAGAGGGTGTGGGGAGCCACAGCCCCGTCCCCCAGGGCATGAAGCAGGTATGGAGGAGATCCAGGCTCCAGACATCCAGAGACCCCCAGAGCGCAAGAATCCAAGGAAGACCAACGGAGGGGCAACCGTGCCACCCTCCCGGAAAGAGCTGAGAGCCCCAGACGAGGGGTCATCCAGCAGCCAAGGAGCAGAAGCCAGAGGGGGTTGCAGTGACGTGCCCGTGAGCTCCGCCGGCAGCCAGCTGTGCCAGAGTGGACCAGAGTACAATTCCTTTTGAACAGCTGTGGCAGGTTAATCACAAAATCCCCCTTTAGGGCTCAGCATAGGGGATCATCTGCCTCCATCTCACCCTGTCCCTAGCATCCTTTTCTGTCCTCCTATTTCACTACATGAACCTTCCATGAACACTCTCTGTGGTCTTCCTCTTTTCTTCCTGCCTGGAAGCTCCATCTTCAACATCCTTTGTCCAATGCATCCACCATCCCTATTCTGCACATGTCCAGAGCATCTTGACACTCTGACTTTGTGTCCAAATGACTCAGTCTGAGCTGTCCCTCTGTTCATTCTGGTCACTTCTACTAAAAACATTAGCGTCTTCAACTCTGTTGTTCACAAAATCTACATTTCCTTAGATTATCTACCCTTTAATATATAAGTTAAATGTTTGTGTGTGTGTGTGTGGGGGGGGGGGTTGTTATATAGTACTAATAACTATGTGATTATACTTGAAATACTTGCTGGATCCTTCCTCATTCTTTCCTTTAATTATGTCTTATACAAAACAGGAATATAAAAGCAGAGTATTGCATAAAGCCTTGCGCTGCTGGATACTGCCAAATAAAAGTTTGTGAATTCCTGAGACAATCACCATTGTGAGATTTATGCAAATCAGGCATTCTTTTAAAAATGTATGTCATTGAATACACCCTGTATTTATCCAGTTAAATCTTGTCCAGGTTCCGTGCTTTGTTCCATAGCAGCAGTGATGCTGTGAATACTGACTCGATCGTGTGAATTTTCAAGCCTTTGTTTCTGCACACTGTGGCGAACACCATAACAACAGTAGATGATCAAACCTGTTAAAAATTTTAAAAGAAACGTAGTGGTCACACGCATAAAAAGAGACATTTTTGCACGTGTATAATCTTTTTTATGTTTTTTGTAATAGAGATATCCTGCACATACCTACTCCCATCCACACTGTATAGCGGATCCAAGTGTCTGATCCAAGCTGAACCATGAGATGGACATTGACAAAGGTACTAAAAATAGGAAGTAATGGGACAAAAGGAACCTGGGGATATAAAAGAGGAGAAGCATTGTTAAAAGATATTAAAGCAAAAAAAAAAAAACCACATTCAGAACTTTAGAGCTAAAAAATAAATAAACATGTTATGCTAATACAGGTTGGCTAAATTTCTGTTTCTGTTTCTATTTGTATGCTTTCTTTAACCAGTCTTCACTATCTTTCTTTCATACCATGAAAGCAGCTTCTGCTGTATTCTGCGGTTGCCTCCAGACGATGAGGATGATGAGAAAAATCATTGCTACTATCACAGAAACACAAAGTAGGCTCCACCACTGAAGGGCATGCAGGTAATCTACAGCCTCAGATACGAAGACGCTGAGAACAACTGCTAAAAAGACTGAGGAGAATCCATACGTCAATAAGTTTGAGTTCTATTGATCAAAATTAAATAAATAAAAAATGATCTATGTACAGTACAACATGAAGATGATGACTCACTAATAACAACAGTTAAAAGGGACACATTTTTTGATGTCCTTGTAGTGACTTGGTATGGAGGACATAATATCCCTCCAATGGTAAAAGGTTCTGCTTTGCTTAAACTAGAATCATCACTGAGGTCAGTTTGGTACCTGTAAAATTAAGGAAATACAATTAAAAAATGTGAAAACATTTAAGGTGTTTAGTTATTTCTACTTATAATATTCTCATAATGCACTAAATTATTATATTCCTGTTTTTTTTCTTGTTCACATCCTGGAGTCTATTTTTAATGTCTGCACAACACACATCAAGTCAATAGCACTTCATTACATGATCTTTTGTAATTATAAGTGACTGATTAAAGTAAAGAAAACCTGATGTCTTCGCAAACTATTAAACAAAGCAAACAAGGGGGTCATTCATCTGTTTAATTTCATTACGCTCATTATTGTGCATTATTATCTCCTTACCTTGCGTACTCACACAGTAATATGACCGTATTATAGTCAATATTTTGAGTTTGTTGAGAAGACGGCCACTTTGTGACTGACCTGTATATCTAAAAATATTATTAGGTATACTGAAGGTGTCATAGAAGGCAGTGATAATATTCATTCAGTTGTATAAACGACTTACTTCCGCCTCTTATCACAAGTTCTTCGTAACCACTCATAAAGGTAAGCTTGTTTCAATAACAAATATACAACCCTGTGCATATATGTCTTGAGTGACCCCTTATTTCCATATGTTTTGTTAAGCTCTAGCATTAATGAGCCACCACTAGTTGCCACTCTGTTTGGACAGGATCTCAAACAGCACTGGCTAAAATGCAGCTCCACACCATGACAAGGCCTCCGCCGTGTTTTAGCTGCAGACATCACTCCATAAGACCTGTTGTCACTGATTTTTAGTCCAGCTCTTGTATTGTGTTAAGGTATTCGGCAAACCTCAGCATTTACTCCTTGTTCCCTTCATTAAGAATCGCTTTTGAAGGGCAGGCACCATTCCAGTGAGATATCCAGCGGATGGAACAACTGAAGGGACAGACGGATCTCTCAAATCCTGTTTCGGCTCTTTGTATATTTTTTCTATGTCTTAAGGACATGATTTTCAGATACTGTTCATTAGCTGTAGGTAATATTTTAAGCCATGTCTTCTTTTGTCGTCCACGTCTCCAGTTTCTTCACTTACTAAGGACAAACTGGACACCATGCCAAGATTGTGGTGTAGTGTTGTGTTTGGCTGGCTGAAGCATTATGCAGGATTCAGGATTATTGCTGGACTTACAGGAAAACAACAAACTAGGAAACCTAGAAACTCAGAATGGAATTAATAATCAACTAGGAGAACAAAACACGAGGGAGACACAGCATGATGGTGGTTGAGACAAGGAACTAAGGAAACTGGGCTTAAATATACACTTGAGGCAAACAGGGAGATGGAACACGTAAGTGGACACAGCTGAACTAAATCAGGGGAACAAAACAGAGCAAAACCAAACACAATTCACACAGGACGTGAGACTATCAAAATAAGAGCAGAAACATAAACACAGGGATGGAGACACAGACTCAGGACATACAACTCAAGACAAGGAAAGAGTAAACAAACACAGAGGCATGACTGAGCCAAGGGAGAGAGAGCAAGCAAGGGACAGAGAGGGGGAGAGAGGGAGAGAGAAAGGACATGAGGGGTGACTAACATAACGAGAAATCGAGAACTATAACCAAACTCAGAAGCACAAGAGAATAATACACTCAGTAACCATATATACATAAATCATCTTATACTTCTCCAAAGAAATAACTAACAAGTCCAGGCAAACTCCAATACTGGGTCAAAAACAGGACCATGACAAAGATATGCCAATTTCTGGCAAATAGCTCTTTGTGTTATCTTTGGCATTAACTGAAAAAAATGGCAACCAATGATGTTGGGGAGGTTCAAGAGGCTGCTAGGAACAAAGCGTGTCGAGATACAGCTTTAAACTGATGCTTTGTCTGTTAGACATATTACAATTTCATCCTTTCAGTTAGAAACCCTTCTATATTTGAAGGATTCATAGGTTAGTGATTTAACAAACAAAAAAAACATGCCTCTGAAAATGGTCAGGTACAAGGACTGGACTCAAACTGAGTGAGAAAGCAGCCAGTGTCCAAAGAAAAACTTTGAAAGACCTTCAGAAAGCTGGATAACTAATGGTGAAAGCCACTTTTAAAAAATGCAAGAAAGTCTTGTTTGTTATATGCAAAATATAAAGGAATACGTTGACTTTTTCCCCAGTGCTGTAGCAATTATTTGAGATCAGATGATAATAAATGCTAATACTACTACTACTAATAAGTAGTAATAAGTGCCGTGCCAACATGAATACTTGTGATGATCTGTACCTTAATATGAGGATGCAAATGGCAACAAGTGTGTAGGCAAACAGGGTTCCAATCGACATCATGTCAACCAATGACTTCAGGTCAAACAATAAAGCCATGATAGCTGCAAAGAAGTAGGAGAAATTAAATATGCTTTTAAAACTCTGCAACCATTTAATCAATGTAGTACCTGATGGCCTTAACAAAATCAAATTTAAAAAAAAATGCAATTAAAAAAAATTATATTATCTCTTCTAAAGCGAGTTATACCTGCTACAACCCCTGAAACCAGTGTAGCAATGACAGGACTTTGTCTGTCACTCATGTTACTGAGAGGTCTGAAGAGCAGTCCATCCCGGGCCATGGCAAAGAGAACACGAGGCATCGGGAACATTGATCCTAGAAGGCTTCAGGAAAAAGCTCATAACTCATGTACTATAAATGTCACCAAAGGAATATTGTAAGATATAGAGAATTGTAGTTCTGTTTATATGTCGCACTTCATGCATTATACCTTGTTGAGAGCGCACAGAGTGATCCCACAGCGACTGCATACTTTGCAGGGCCCCAACCGATGTATGTGAAGGCCACAGGCAGTGGGCTGTGAACGCTGAGCAAATAGTATGGCATCAAAAGAGTCAGGGCAGCAGACACACCAAAATAGGCCAAGAAGCAGATAACTAGAGATGCCACAATCCCAAGTGGGATTGACTTCTGAGGGTTCTGAACCTCCTCTCCTAAAGAAAAAACAACATTATCCCAGTGTGGTTTATGTCTTCATTTAATCTTTAGATGCATTTTTATGACACAGCACCATGTCTATAAAATAAACTATTTTACAAAAATGTATATGCTGTAGAGAATATTCTAGTGTCCAAAGATCTCTGTGTTTTTTCTGGACAATTGAAATTGGCACAAACATATTCTGAAGTCATTATGATCAAAATTTCACTTTCCTTATGCAGTGCATCATGATTACTGACTCTGCATGTCAGTGGTTTTGAAACACAAATCCTAAGATTTACCTGTTGTGGCAATGCAGTCAAATCCAACAAAAGCATAAAAGCAAGTGGCTGCTCCTGCTAATGTCCCCTCAAAACCAAAAGGGAAAAATCCTCCACTGCCATATGTGCTGGTTTTATTCAGGGTCGTATAGTTCCTGTAAACGGCAGATAAACTTTATTATCTGTTAGAAACGTCAAGCAGCTTAAAAAAAAAGAAAGAAAGAAAGAAAAATACAGCAGAAGCCAAAATAAGGGGGAAAAGAGGGAGGCCATACTCGGATCGGTTTGGAAGGGTGTCTTCATATCTGTACCAGTTGTTGATGTCCCCCTTTATGAATCCAGAGAGGATAACAAAGAGCAACACTAGGATGTTAACTGCTGTAAAAACCTTATTTACAGTGGCCGATTCTTTAACACCAAATGCAAGAATCCCTAGAAAGAAAATATATACGAATGAATTTCACCATGTCTACGAACCCACTGGAAATTCATTTGTCAAATATTTACTTTAGTCAAAAATATGTAGGACACTTCAACTTCTTGTGTTTTTCATCATTGTTTAAACTTACAATAAACTAAGAGTATCTGTATTGTGTTAATAAATAATTAGGATTTTAGAATATGTAACTCACCTGCCAAGAGCATTATGATAGCTGCTGCAAAGAAGTCTGGATAGGGAGCTAATCCAGGTAAATCCATTGCAACCTGTTTGCCCAAAGAGTTGGCAATGACATTTCCAATGAGATCATCAAAGGTCCCACTCCATGCTCTGGCTACACTTGATGTCCCTTAACAACAGAAACCATTAGCAAACAGTACCTGGTGTTACAAGCAAACTTAAAATCACTTGACAAATATTATTTTAACCTATGATTTTTCCAGGGTTAAACTATCCATCCAATGGCCTTATTGTTACCTATGACATAAGACAGCAGGAGGTTCCAGCCCGTGACAAAAGCCCATATCTCACCCACAGTCACATAGCTATAGAGATAAGCAGAGCCAGTTTTGGGAACACGAGCTCCAAATTCAGCATAACACAGTCCTGCAAAGATGGAGGCCACTGCTGCTATCAGAAAGGAGATTATGATACTTGGGCCGGCCACAGCTCTGGCCACTTCTCCTGAAAGCACATACACACCGGCCCCCAGTGTGCTGCCGACCCCAAGAGCCACCAAATCAAGAGTAGTCAGGCACCGGCGAAAGTTGGACACTTCACCCTCAGGCTCCAGAGGTTTTCTACGTGAAATATTCTGCAGGAACTGCAGCACCTTTGCTCCGGACATCTATGATAATCAGGAATTATTCAGTTAATTGTGTGGGTACTAGAAGAAAATTGAAACTTGAGAACTGGCAGTGAGAAAATTGTGAATACAACCAGGACTAGTTTTTAATGATATTTAATGCTATTTTCTGATCAAACAAAGTAAATTTGTTTTGTTTTATAGTTCATTTAATCAGAGTTGGTAAATGATAAATGGTCTGGTTCTTATATAGCACTTTTCTGCTCTACTTGAGCACTCAAAGTCTTTATGCATTTAATAATAATTATTATTAGTTGTATAAATCACCATATGATTTCACATATGAACAAGCTCACATTTCATACCATCAACAGTAAGCTACAACTACACATACAGAAACTTTCCTAAACAGTAAGAGCTATTCATTCCACATAACGCAAAACTGGAATAATCAGAAACTATAAGCACTAATTTTTACTTTGTTATTCATGCAATAATTTGACGAGTATATTTCATGATCTATTTACTAAGTAAATGAGAGCTGATAGTGTTCTATCATAATAAATTTATGATTTTACAGTGTTTATATAATGTGCCGATGATTCACCATGACTCAGATAAGATGTCATTATAAAATAAGCTGTGCAAACTAATTACACAAACTAACCAGCTGAGATTACAGCTGATATATTATAGCCACATCAATAAAAAAAACAAGAGAGACATTCCTTACCTTTCTAACTGAATGCTGCACTCTGTGAATCTGTTTTGATCTGTCCCACTCCACACTGTGTTTGAGGATAAATTCATTCACTGTGAACTCTTCATAGCCCAACATTTTTTTACACATTATGTTACATTTCAGACTTGTGTGCCATTTCTGAAAAAGAGTGGATCAGAATGATTTGTGTGAGCACTCACATATCAAGACTTTATAAAGGTGGGAGCAAGTGAAAAACAAATATTTATTTTAGCTGTTTGTGTGCGTAGATGACATTTATACTAAACATGTTTTTACATTTGAATTAAACTGAATTGCAAAAAAAAAAAGCTTTTGAGTCCTTAATGATGAATTGCTCTTAGTGATTCATACATTCAGTCATAAAGAGGGGCTGGTGAATTTATTAATTCACTCTATAATTTATTTTTGCTTCAAATCTACAAGCACATTTACTCATTTATTGTCATTTCTTTCAATAATATGTGAACAAATTAACGATGCACTAATTTGCTGTAAGATTACTGGCCTCATTTACCAAATGTTACTGTTAATGGTTCTCACAGTACTTTATACGCCTGCTGATTACCATACCGAGGTCTGCATGTAGTATGACGACCTTCCTCTAGCTATAAAGAAGTTGACTGAAACTTAGAACAGACTTATTAGACTTATTGTAACCTCTGGAGAGCTTCCGTGTGCCTGATGTCTCGTGAACACACAGTCGCCTTGGGACCCTGGTAAGTCAACATGTTGTAAAGTGAAATGGTTTTCACTGGAGACATCTCCTCAGCAACAAATTGACTTGTTCAACAGAGCGGGACTCAACTAATTGTTTGGAGAACAATTAGTTGAACATAAGGGTACAATCCATTGCTTCCAGGGCTTCATGGAATCATAGTGCAGATAAAATACAATAAAAATGTGAAAGTGAAAAAGGCACTTGGTTATTACATAATCAAAATAGTAGTAATAGTACTACTACTGCTTCTACTACTACTAATAATAATAATACACCCAATCCTATTCCAAATCCAGTTTAAAATACAACTTTTATCAAAGCCTGTACAGAAAGGCAATCTCCACAACTCGTTTTTTAATCCAACAACGAAGCTGTGTACTAGTAAATACATTAATTTTCATTTGTAATAGCGGAGACAAAAAAAAAATAGATTTAAGCCCCAACTTATTCTCTGCCACTTTAGATGTGGTTTCTTTCAGGAGGAGTGAACTGTGAGCTGACTTCATTAGCTGAAGGAAATGGCCTATCCTTCTCTTTGTTAATGATTCATCTGCAGAAAGAGGTTCAGAAGCCAGCAGCATTGTCTAGTGAAATCATTCAGCAGCCAGGGCATTTTGGAAAAAGTCCTTAAAATCGGTGAATAGCTGCAGATTGACTGTTTCACATGTCTTTAAGTAATACTCAGGAATTTGGGAGGTAAGTTTTATTTGAGCTTATATGCCATATTTTTGTTGTTTTTAAATGGATGTTTAAAAAGCAGGAAATTTTTTTAAACAATAGACCCATAACTACTTTCTGATTTAGGTTTTTAATCATTTGAAACCTGCAGTACCAGTAATAAAACCATGGTTACTGGCTTTATTGATTTTAAAATGCTTTCGAATCGATTTTTAATCACAGTTTAGTTAAAATTGTTCTTTGAATTAACTGAGTTACTTTCTGGGTTTTTTTTAAAACATTTACCTGCAAGATGTAATAAATCCTAATTGTGGAAAATTAATGTGTTTTTTTTTTTTCCTTAGTGCAATAAAAATTCTTCTTCTTCTCCGCAATGTGACAAACAATGGCTCCTAGGGGTTGTAGTTACTTCATAATCACGGCTCTGCCCCAGCATTTTTCCAGCAGTATTAGCCAGCTGCAGCAGGGCCGCTATGGCTTTTCTCCATGGTGACTGGGTTCACTGGCCATAGCATTTGCAGGAAGGTCATTAGAGTGTGACTTCTCTCTTGGCTCATGTATATCCTGTGCTTGTTTCAGTTCATCAAGGTATTTCAAGAACACTATGACACTGTTAGTGAGGTGTGAAAAATTCAACTTTATCTCTTCTTGGAATTACAACTAAGGAAGTGAGCTCATTAAGAAAAATCCTAACTCTTAGAAAACTTCTGTATCTGAGTGGTCTGGCTCGAGCACGAAATAGAGCCTTAGGCCATGATGGCTCATTACAATATTTTGTCCATGCTTAAGCTGCAAAGTGAACTCAATAATTGGAGTTAAATCAGTATTACACACTCGGCATATTCCTGTGTTTTTCTGAATTAAAAACTGAAAACTCGAACATTTTCACCAGTGGTACTTATTTCTAACCAATGAGTTGTTCATCTCTATGTTTCAAACAGGTAGACCTTCATCGGCATAAACATGAATAACACAAAACAACACAGCAGGCAGATTGATGGGAGAAGTTAATATTGAAATTTTCTTCACCCTGGGAAGTCATAGAAAACAATCGTATCCAATCAAAGAAAAAAAAAGATGAGACTGCTTCTGTATTATTTGACACTGCTGGGGTCCAGTTTTGTGATTTCAACGTACGGACCCCACCAGAGAGCACAGATGACTGGTGATATTTTACTTGGAGGTCTTTTCCCCTTACACTTCGGCATTGCATCCAAAGATCAAGACCTTGCAGCCCGTCCAGAATCCACCCAGTGTGTCAGGTAATTTATGCTCTGAGTTAGCAAAAAGCGCTTTTGAAAACCAAACGTGTTGTACTCATGCCTTTTCTTTCTTTCTTTTTTTTTTTACACAGGTTCAATTTCCGTGGTTTTCGTTGGCTCCAGGCCATGATTTTCGCGATTGAAGAGATTAACAACAGCAGTACACTCCTTCCCAACATCACGCTGGGCTACAGGATTTTTGACACATGCAACACTGTGTCAAAAGCCTTGGAAGCCACCCTAAGTTTTGTGGCCCAAAATAAGATCGACTCTTTAAATTTAGATGAGTTTTGTAACTGCACTGATCACATACCATCAACCATTGCAGTAGTAGGAGCTGCTGGATCTGCTGTCTCCACAGCAGTTGCAAACTTGCTGGGTCTATTTTATATCCCTCAGGTGAGTTGCTGGGTAATAGCTATGTCAACAACACATCATTACTTCATTATCTACATCCATAAAAATTAAGTCTACATATAATTTGTTCATGTTTGTTCAATAAATGACAAAATCTTGAAAGTGGCTAAAAATAATTAAGAAGATGCAATGAAAACCTGATAGATTACCTGAGCAATTTCCTGTTTCAGATCAGTTATGCCTCATCTAGCCGCCTACTGAGCAACAAGAATCAATACAAGTCCTTCATGAGAACCATTCCTACAGATGAGTACCAGGCCACAGCCATGGCAGACGTTATTGAGTACTTTCAGTGGAACTGGGTCATTGCTGTGGGCTCCGATGATGAGTATGGGCGTCCAGGAATTGAAAAGTTTGAGAAGGAGATGGAAGAGCGAGACATCTGCATTCATCTAAATGAACTTATTTCTCAGTACTTTGAGGATCACGAAATCAAAGCTCTGGCTGACAGGATTGAGAATTCCACAGCTAAAGTAATCGTTGTGTTTGCCAGTGGCCCAGATATTGAACCTCTAATCAAAGAGATGGTTAGGAGAAACATCACAGATCGGATCTGGTTAGCCAGTGAAGCTTGGGCAATCTCCTCCCTTGTTGCTAAACCAGAATATCTTGATGTTATGGCAGGGACTATTGGTTTTGCTCTAAAGGCAGGTCGTATACCTGGCTTTAGAAAGTTCTTACAGCACGTCCAACCAAAGAAAGACAGTCATAATGAATTTGCCAGAGAGTTTTGGGAA
The DNA here is from genome assembly GCA_015106755.1 of Etia nguti. NCBI lineage: Eukaryota > Metazoa > Chordata > Actinopteri > Cichliformes > Cichlidae > Etia > Etia nguti. The sequence goes on along the minus strand of VUQG01024599.1, from coordinate 1,676 downwards.
GAAACCTTCAACTGCTATCTAGAAGATAGCCCAAGATTCCAAGAAAGTGAGAATGGCAGCACTAGTTTCAGGCCTTTGTGTAGTGGAGAGGAGGACATCGCAAGTGTTGAAACACCATACCTGGACTACAAACACCTTCGTATCTCCTATAACGTTTATGTTGCAGTTTATTCCATTGCACAGGCGCTACAGGACATACTCACATGCACACCTGGACGTGGACTTTTTGCAAACAATTCCTGCGCAGATATTAAAAAAATGGAAGCATGGCAGGTACAATGTATTTAATTTATATTTAATAGAAGGAGTTAAATGTTAGATATGCCAATGTGTGAGTCATGAAAGCATGTTGTTCTATTTCTCAGGTCCTTAAGCAGCTTAGACATTTGAACTACACCAACAGCATGGGAGAAAAGATGCGCTTTGACGAGAACTCAGATATGGAAGCAAATTACACCATTATAAACTGGCACAGGTCTACTGAAGATGGCTCTGTGGTTTTTGAGGAGGTTGGATATTACAACATGCATGCAAAGAGAGGAGCCAAGCTGTTCATTGACAGGGCAAAGATTCTTTGGAATGGCTATAGCACAGAGGTCAGTCAAAATCTTTTGTATGTCCATTAAAACACTGTTGTTTCTTGTCATTGAGCAGAAACAAGGGAACACGGCACTGACATATCAGTGTCTCAGCTGCTAAATGGTACTTTTTAAGGTACAACAGCTGCCTGCATAAGTACTATTGGAGCAAAAAGAGTGAACCAAAACTAAAGTTGTGATTTTATGTGAAGCTAATTCAAATCCCAGTATATATGAAATACAGATGTCACCTCTGTGGTTGTGGATTACCATTTTTCAGCTTTGTTTTTTGCATTTCAGCCTTTGCCATCTTGGGAAGTAGTCCCCCTGTTGGCCTCCTTTCTCCACCACTAGAAATGCAGTGTATGGCCCACCTTACAGGGCCAGTATTTGTTACCTTTCCACATTGGAAAAAATGAACATCACACTATATTTAACCCATTAGGACAGAGTAAACATTGAGACTCTTATGTATAGTATAGTTTCCACATCCATAAGTCAGGTGGTGTCTGCTTCAGTCTGAGTTACATAAGATGGTGTGTGTGAAGCCCCATGCCTTCTGCTTCTGTAACGTAGACTTCTTTTTAAATAAGTACTGGGGGATTTCTTTAAGTGGCATCTGCAGATTTCTGTGTCCGTGTCCACAACACAGTATAATTCCCGCTCTAAGATAGTTCCACTGGTTTTACATTTCGGAGACACAGGATACAACCATCTTTTATGCACAATTGTCACACAGCTTTCCTGTCATCGTTCAGTATGCTATTATATGTCTTGATGCATTCTCAATCATCCAGGAAAGTAAATCTCCAAAAGTTGATTCTGTTCATCTGGACGTAGCGTTTTGTGGGAGAAACGTTTCGTCACTCATCCAAGTGACTTCTTCAGTCTCAGCTGACTGCAGGTTTCCCCAATCTTATAAACAGTATATTTGCATAACGACTGAAACCAGCCCACTGAAGGAACAATGGGCTGGGAGGTCAGTTCCTTAATCTTAATTATGCAAATTCTCATGACCATTGATCAACAACCACTGACCAAAACCCACTGATCAAAGACCACTGATCAATGGCCATGAGTACCATTCACAGAGAGTTG
>VUQG01024598.1:6422-23189 GCA_015106755.1 Etia nguti | reverse complement strand
ATCACAGCATTGTAAGATGGCGAAAGATGTACCCTTAGGCCCCCTCCTCGATTCAGAGATGGTCTTTCCCTTTTCACGTAAATGGCCTCCTTCACTCCGCGCTCAAACCAGCGTTCTTCCCAGTGATCAGTGGGCTTTGATCAGTGGGTTTTGGTCAGTGGTTGTTGATCAATGGTCATGAGAATTTGCATAATTAAGATTAAGGAACTGCCCTCCCAGCCCATTGTTCCTTCAGTGGGCTGGTTTCAGTCGTTATGCAAATGTACTGTTGATAAGATTGGGGAAACCTGCAGTCAGCTGAGACTGAAGAAGTCACTTGGATGAGTGACGAAACGTTTCTCCCACAAAACGCTACGTCCAGATGAACAGAATCAACTTTTGGAGATTTACTTTCCTGGATGATTGAGAATGCATCAAAATCTCTTCTGACGTCCCGTGCCTGACAAATTCCCTCCATATTATTAAAAAACAAAACTAAATTAAAATTAAAACTCAACATCTTCAAAGAAAACTGAAACCCAAAATCTATATATATATATTTTTTTTAACAAAATCTAAAGTCTTATTACTTTCAATGCCTATAAAATGACCTAAACTTGATATTAGCTGAAACCTCTAACCGCCTCTTCTCTCAGTCACAGCTCAACTCAGTGAGTCAGATGAGCATGTTCAGATGGGACCTCACACGCCTGACCACCAGTGCTCTAGCAGAGATGGATTGCACGTGTGGGGGGGAAGAAATACCTTTGTGTGTGTGTGTGTGTGTGTGTGTGTGTGTGTGTGTGTGTGGAGGGGGGGGATAAAAAAGAAAAGGAAAATGCATGCACATACAATACGCCCCCGCAGCGAGACCGTTTATTCATACAGGATCCCCAATCAGTGTTCATAACGCATCTGAAAAAGTTTACAAATGTGCTGCCAACCACAAAACCAACGAAAGACAATGACTCCACAAAGTTTCTCATTAAAGCAGGCTTTCTCACACACACACGCACGCACATCAGTACAGCACATAATAAAAAAAATTGAAAAAAACTTACCCTATGAGTGACACCATTTGCTCCACTATGTGCTTGCTAAAGGTGATGATAACGAAAAGTTTCTGAGGAACAAAAAAAATAAAATAAAAATTGATGACTTCGCTTTAAAATTCAGGACAGCTGATAAAACAGTTTTTTTTAAATTTTTTTAACTTTATTCATAGTCTTCTAAAATGTGTAGCATTTTTAAAAACATTTGTTCCTTGAAATGCATCTTCTTTTTTAAACTCTTGGCAGAAAGATGCATTTAGATTCTTAATTGTAGTGACACAGCTCTGAGAAATTGAGGCCACATCTGCCACTGTTCACAGACACCCTAATTATGAAACTCAAACCTGGCGCTAACCTAAATTTTGGGCAGTGTGAGGGGTTTTGTGTGATTTTCAAAGCACCCAAGTGGAGGGGTGGGGGTTCAAAAAAACAAAAAAACCCACTTTTTCCCCCCCATTCTTCCCCCCGGTTCTGAAACTGATCAGCTCTAAAACGGCATGACACATGGCCCCCTGGACAAAATCAGACAGGATATGGCATCCAACGTCCACGAGGTTCAAGGTACAGAAATGGGGGGAGGAAAAAAAAAAGAAGACTCTCCCCCCTGTAGCCTCTTACAGTCTGCTCAATTTCCTTCTCTTCCCTCACGTCCACTCTACATCCTTCATTATCCCCACTGCCTGAAGTCCTCTTTGTCTGAAAGCTCTCATAGTGAGATCATTGGCTGGTACCACCAAGAGATTGATAGGCTTTAGTTTGTTGAAACACTCAACAGTGTGCCTCAGACACAGACAGCCCCTCGCAGTCTGAGCTTACATTAGTCACTAGTATGGTAGACTCAACAATACCCTCCGTAATTAAGTTGTGTTTTTTGTTTTTTTTGTATCTAGTGCATTTTTAAAAATCCAAACTCTTGTTAAATGCTTCTTAAAAGCTTCCCTCCTTTCATCTGGAGCAAGTTTATGTGGCGTGGCATGCATCTGAAAGCTCAAACCAGAATAAGGAATCCCCGAAGGAAAAAAAACAGAGCGCCATCAGAAAGAGTTAACCAGAAGTGTCCAATTAGGACTTTCTCATAGTCGCCACCTCATGATTTAAACACTGGGGCTTGATCTTTCCCACACGTTTTAGGCTTGTGGGGATTGTTCAAAGCGTATCACTCAGCAGTGGATAACCGTTTTTTCCTATGAGAGGATTTCTGAGATACATTATTACACTGCGGACAGAGAAGCGCGACGACATGAAACAAAAGATGAATCATATTTGAAGGCAAGATGCTGCAAGTAGGTGGGCCTGTGGGGCTTATGTTAAAAAAAGGAAAAAACATGCTGCTGTTTGAGGTAAACCGTCTTTCTGCAAGGTTTAAACCACCTCTGATCAATCCTTTCACCGTGCTGCTAACCTGTATGTGCATCTTGATGATGGCTTTCCCGATCAGAGTTGCTCCGAAGAAGGTCCAGAAAGGAACCAGGAAATGGCCGCAGGTTATTCCAGCCAGGTCGAAGAGAGGATTAGGAATCTGAAAACGGGCACGTTAGATCGTACTGATTCGTCGTCTGGGCACGAACATCGATTTGTCCCTAACAAACTCAGTTTAAAAGTTAAAAAAATAATAAAATAATAAAAACCTGAAAACTTCCTACTCACTGAGGCACAAGCCAAGATGCCAAAGAATCCCACTTTCTGCACCATGTGCTGCACCCCCAGTTTTGCTCTTGTAACAAAATCCTGCAAAATAACAACAACAACAACAACAACAACAACAACAAGTGAATAAAGTGGCTGTAAATGCATCATTGGCTGCCAGGCAGGGATTGTTATTTTAAGCTGCCGGGTTTTTAATTCTTGTTACACTTCCCTGCATCAAAGATTTCACATGCACACATACACATCTCTGAACACATAACCACTCTTGTTTTCTTAAAATAACCACTCTGTACTTTTTGCAAATGTGTGTACTTTTTTTTTTTTAACCCAACGTTTTAACAGTGCTGCCGGCTCCAGTGTTATTACAAGGAGCAATAGAGTACTGATACCTGCTATTTTAGAGCAATTTGAGACTTTCTCTGAGGTTTGGTGAATTTGGTACAAATGTGCAGAGGATCTTTTGATTTTTTTCTGAGGCTGAAACATCTGCGGCTACATTGTGAAGATCTGAGAGAGGAAAAACATCGCAGGCACAGGAACACAGTGTAAAAAAAAAAACAAAAAAAAAACTGGCACTATGGGTGTTTATTTTCAACAGAAAGTAAAATTTAAGTTTAGTTTTTAATCTTCTATAACTAAGAAAGCACCAAGGTTGATAAAAACTAAGTTTTTTTTTCATGTTTGTTTTAGTGCAACTGTTCATAAAAACTGCATCCTGAGTCTTCAATGCGGTTACCCTTTACAAGGGTTATAAGGCACTCACTGAAATAATTACCGTATTTTCCGCACTATAAGGCGCACTTAAAATCCTTTAATTTTCTCAAAAATCGTCAGTGCAGCTTATAATCCGGTGTGCCTTATGTATGAATTCTGGTTGTGCTTACTGACCTCGAACAGATTTTATGTGGTACACGGCGCTCAAAAATCTGTCAAAAAATGTTTTAGTACGACTTTGGTAAGCTACGAAGCCGCACCGCTTGATGGATTGTCAGAGCATTACGGCTACCGTAGTCAGGAGCCTCGCGGAGTAATCTGGGTCAAAAACTCTGCTTCAGGTCCCAAAGTCAAACGAACACTGCAGCATCACTGAGAGTTAAAAACTGTCTAAACTGACCAAACTTTAGTCAAGAGAACACCTGAGATAATCCATCCCCAATACGAGGTTAGTCATTAATATACTGCAACAACATGGGAATAGAGCAGCTGTGAGAGAATTCAACATTAATGAATCAATGGTACAGAAGTGGAGGAAGCAAGAAGAATGAGTTGAGTAAAGTTTGACTTATCTGACTGTTTTGTTTCGCTTAATGCGCCTTATAATCCGGTACGCCTTTTGTATGAAAACAGACCCGTTCATCGACAGTGCGCCTTATAATCCGGTCTGAAAAATACGGTGCTGGTGATATAATAAGACTTTTGATAAAAACTTTTGTGACTTTTCCCCAAAGGTAATTTTTAAAGTCAGAAAAAAGGAAGCACTACGTTTCTCTAAAGGCTTAAACAGGTGCTCATCAGTAGGGTGAACACAAGCCTTATATAAATAAATACTTAAAAAAATTAAAAATTAATTCTTAAAGTGATTCAACAAGCAAAACAGACTAAGGCCTGCATTATGCTTCAGCTGTAACCTCTCGAGAAATGTAACTACACGTCGAGTTGAGGCAGCCGGCAACGACTCCGACTGGCGTGGAAGGTTACGGGGTAGGGTTAAATAGGGGTCTCCGGTTACGTTGTAAGTTACAATGTAGATTTCCTGCTAATTCAGGCATAACTTCTATTGACTCCAAGTCTTCATCAGGGTTTTGGTCATTTTTATGTAAATCAATTCATCATATATGGTTCCTCTCCTGATATTGGATGAGCAGCTCTACAGCACTGCCTCCTGCGGTATGCACCGATCTGTGAACAAGCAAATTCTTCTCCTCTTCAACCAACCTTTCACCACTTGCCTGGATGCAGCTCGAACATGTCTGCTCAGATTCGACTTTGCTCATTGCAAAACTACGACACTGCACACAAAGGCAGGTTTTGACACATTTAGGGACATGCGTTTCTATTTTTGTCACACTCAGTCTTTTTTCTTCTTCTTTGGTATCCATTTCAATAACTATTGTATGTTGATGGGTCTTAAAAGTGCTTCTCAGAATGCCCGTGACACACACCTAAGTGTATATATCCTGAACAAAACAACACCCCGTGAAGATGACCTTGTCAGCTGAGAACCACTGAAGTGGGACTAGGTGATGGAGACAATGGACACCATTTCTCTAATTTCTGTTCTGCTTACTCAGCCTCTGATCTCAGCAGTCTCCAGTCATGTGAACTCAGTTCCTGACAGTGCTGCCTGTCATTCAAATTAGAGGCTGGTGAAAAGAGAGACAGAGGGAGGCAGAGAGAGCAAAGCCCGAGGGATGATTAAAGAGGGAGCTGTGCTCAGGGTGACTCACCCACGAACACACAGATTTACTGGAAGTGCAAGAAGGGCGGGGCTTCACTGAAGTCACGTGCCACTTTAAGACCAATCACTGGACAGTGGCTTTGTGGTCAGTTGCACATTATGAAAATAAGCCATATTAAATAAGATCATATCGTATTGAGTCTGTGGGCGCCATGTAAGCAGCTACATTAAAATAAATCCGAACAGATTTATAGATAGATAGTCCAATAATCAGTGTAACAGCTTTGCTCTTTCGGTACAAGGCAGGCTGGATGACTTTGGGCCCCTGTTCAAACTAAATAGAACTTATTTGGAAAGAATTACAACTTTATTTGTACAGTGCTTTTTAAAACACACAGTTACAAAGTGCTTCACAGTTTGAATAAAACCGCACATTAAAAATAAGAATACACGTTCCAGCATGCATACCTTCATGCCAACATACACACTTCCATAAACACATTAGAAGTGAACAATAGCCAAAAATAATGGGAGAAAGATTAAGAAAAAGCTAAACTACAAAAACGGCAGTCGTTTAAAACAAACCGCAGATTTAGCCGACCTGGTAGGCTGTTCAAAGTTTAAGAGCTGCAACCTTAAAAGCGTGATTGCCTCTGGTTTTAAAAAAAGGAACATGGAACAGCTAAGCGAGCCCGATCAGAGGATCTGAGAGGCCAGCTGCTGTTGTAAGGTCTCAGCTGCTCTGGTATATATGCAGGAGCCCGGCCATGTAAGGCTTGACCTGTCAATTTTTAAATGGATTCTGAATTTTACTGAAAGCCCGCGAAGGGAAGCAAGATTAGGGGTGATAAGGGAGCGCTGGCTAATTTTTTTGAGCGGGACAGAGGATATTGATCCATTCCATTCCTTTCCTTGCTCTTTTAAAAATAATTGGAAGCCTTACTCAATTAAATAAGAACTGATATAACTTAAATGTCGCCTTTTTAGGCATCTCGAAATCACATTTATCAAAATGCATATCTGAGCATAATCCTTCTTTAATCTTTAAATATTCTTCATGTTCACACCAGTGCACATCCTAGGGCCTAACACTTTACAAAAACAAGTGCTTCTGACCTGAGCACCCTCGGCCTGCTCCAACATCTCCTCAAATTCCTCGTAGTCCTCATCGTCTGGATCAGCTCCCGACTGACGAGCCGCTCTGGCCATGAAATAAGGAGGCAGCTCTCCGATGGCGGTGCCGGCGCCCTAAACATAAACAAAACATTTTATGTTTGCGATAACGTAGTTGTGACGCATCAAACTACTTTGTGAAAGATTAGATATATACTTTGGATTTATGCACAAATGAGACCAACACAGCCCTGAAAAAGCATTCGTGGTCTGCGTCAGGGTGGATAACTCTAGTGTATCTTTATTCAAGCTAACACTCACCCACATACAGGCCTCTAGTCGGACCTTTGACATGATTGAGAAGAGGGAGATTGTGTCCTCCACTGCTCCATCTTCGGGACAAACAATCTGGTCTGGGTAGGGAGGCTCTGGGAAGTCTGTGGACCCACACTCGTATGCTGCCAGGGTTACTGAAGCTATATGAGGGCCCTGAGAGTGAGACAAATGGACAATGAGCCAAGTTACATCAGCCCTTTACCCCTTTGATAGCCTACAAAGAGAAACTCTTGAAGCTCCGTTCTGAACTGAGTGGTTTCTGTCATATTTCAGCCATACTTAGAGAGCAAAATGACAGTGTGTAACAGAAGTTAGTGAGGGTGGTCTCTGCCTATGTGGCAACCCTTGGAAAAATCCATGATAGTCATCTTCATTGAGTCATAACTCTTCATTAAGGGGACGGGGAGGTCATCAAATGTCTTTATGATGAAAAATGCTCAATCAAAAGAACATGAACATATGGTCATAGTGTGAGCAAAAGACTACTCAAAAGACACTCGAACAGCAGAGTTAAGGGTTAAAGATTGATTTCTTTATATTTTAATTATTAGTCTGTGGCAACTTCAGCCTTTTGAACAGAAGCAGATATTTCATATTGCAGTCGTGCAATATATCCCTCTTCAAATAAAGTTGTCGTTTTTGTTCAAAGTCCTTCCAAAAGGTGTTGATTGTGACCTTTTTGTGGCATGCAGTTTGCAGCAATGTTTGCAGTAATTTAAGCTGCTGTTGTATTGTTAAACACAGCTTGCCAGTGCTACACTGTAAGCAGCAAACACAAAGCACCAGCAGCTGAGTCATGCAGTCACTCTGACAGGTAGCTATGTCATCACTTATCACTGTCGAGGTGGTTAGGTTGAGCCACCTGGCCTCAGTAACAGTTGGGCAACCTGCAACCACAACACAGCTACTTTATTATGCCTCTTTGAGGTGAAACAGGCAACAGTGACAGTAGATGGACAGCGCACAATTAGTCTGTGCTGACTGCAAATGCTCCATCATGGTAACTCTCCACCCACTCAGAATATGAGCACACAGGAGGCTTCTTTAGTTTACACAAGACACTCCCTTTTCATCCAAGCAGGACTTCATTTAACATTAGCCCTTTGTGAGACAACAAGACACTGTTACCAAGGAGGAAAACATACCTAAGCTTTTAACATTCGGATACGCTCGTTTGACAGGAGATGCAGCAGCACCGGCACTGCTCTCTTTGTTCGTTCACATCAGCAGAACTCATTCAGGGTCTATCAAACAGTTCTTTGCTTCATCACTGGTCTGCAAACAATTCTTCATTTTATTCTTCAACTGACTTTTTTCCACATACAATATAAAAACAGACCCTCTGTGCATGGAATAAACATGCATGACATTATTTCCTGTTTAAACCACTAGTGGATTTCAGTGTTTAAAAGGTGGTTAGGAATATGATGCAGCAGGAAGGGCCATAGGTTACTTTTAACTTTGGCCTAGTAAACGAGTTCAACAAATTTAGTTAAAAAGAAAAAAGCCCCACAGTTAAATGTTGAACTGCTGGTAGCAGGTGTGGTCATGTTTAATCCTCAGGGATCATGTGCAACCACAATAACTTTAGGGGAAAGCCAAAAATTAAAATATCCCCGTGTTTGGGTTCAATTATGTGAGATTCTGATTAAAAGTGGAATGAATTCACCAAAAAATATTGGGAAACAATCTCAGTTAATCATGAAAATTTCCAGACAAAGATTGCCAAAGAGGTGAACTGACAAAGCAGTGCATCGACATAAATGAAAACCTTTTTCATTTAAATTATTGGTCTCTTAAAATTTTAATTCTCAATTCATACATTTATAAGTACAGGCATCATGAGGATGAGTAGTTTAAGCACAACATAAAGACTAGAACCCAGTGTTTGCTTGGCAACACATCCAAAAACATCATGATGAAGAGTAAGCTCATACTGGTGAGTTACTCCCCTCACCCAGGATCACAGTGACCTCATGCTCTCTATGTGGCCATGTGTTAATGCTTTAGGCTTGAGGTAAATTCCGTGTAATTGTTCTGGTGGGAAATGTGGTTTTTCTTCAAAAACAATATTACACATTTTCCGTCTATGGTTGGTATTAACGTTAAACAGAGAGGTGTGACAGAAGTTGCTGCAATGTGAATGACTGAAATGAGTCAGATCTATCAACACGGCGCACTCCGTTTCCATCTCGAGTCTGACATCGCAGCTACTTAAACCCATTTTTGTGGTGCAGGGGTATTCCCTCGATCACCCACACTTCTTAAGAGCTTTACAACTGTGTCAGTCCCACACTTGGTGCTTGCTGACCGGCTAATTTTAAGTCTACTACAGCGCTCACTGGAGTGAAACGGTTTCATGCCATGATGCCAGACAAATCAATCAACTGAACAGAGCAGGCAGATTCAAAAGATACAAGCACTCAGAGCATAAGCTAAACTTTAGCAAACTAAGAGACAAGAAATAATCTCCATATGAGCAGTGGGCTTACGTCAAGTGACAAAAATGTAAAGAATGCTTCACCATTTCTGTGAAAAATTACAAAAGATCAGAGGAATTTGGAGAATTAGGTACTCTCAATGAAGCCAATCAGGACAAACAATGAGAGTAACAAGGGGAGAGCAACAGCCAACAATAATTCCATGTATCAATGGACAACACTGTCCTTTCCAACCAAACAACCTGAACAAACAGACTTAATATAAGATATTACAAAGATGGCAGAGGATAAAAGCTCCAATAAGAGAGAATGATTAAATATATGAAGCGAAATAAGCTAAAAAGATGCCTGGGCTGGCACGTGAGACACTGCCGACAGATTGCAGGAGATTCATACCAGCGTTTGATGGGTTACTCATTAGGATTGCCCCACAGCTATGGGGCAATTCTGTTGCAATTAACTTTATCTTGCATATTTGTATCATGCTTTCACAATACACTGTGTCATCCTCTGCAGAACACAGAGTACTAAAACAGAGTACATAGACACATGGATATATACATATATCCATGTGTCTATGTACAAATAGACAGTCCATATGCAGCAGTTTCATACATATGCAGAGAAAGAGACCAATACGCAGTCTGATCACGTGTTTAGTATATTAGGAACAGTTACATAAATAAAAATTACACGTGTAACCCGATAAAGGGACCTGGTACGCAGCAATATTCATTAATCACCAGTCTGCTCTGGTGGTGATACAGAATTCACAGAATTTTAGATTCCCAGCTCTGGTTTTGCTTTCATTATTCCTGACCGCGAGAGATGGTATTTGATGACTTATCAACTTCATTGGTATGACTTTAATATAACAAGGTCATGATGAATTTGCACTCACCACAGTGCAGTTGCAGACTGAAAGACCAGAGGAAACTGTTGTACCCACAAGGTGAAGGGCAACATTAGCTTTACAGAAGTGGGCAAAGGTACAACAGGAAGTCCAAGCAGCTGTGGTACAGGTGTCACTCAGTGGAACACCTTTCAAGGTAATGTAAAATGTCATGGGTAGAAATGACGTTTTACATTATGCCCCATTATGTTTGCTGCTTTAGTCATATCACACATAAACGGGGAAGTCCCCATTCATACTAGTGCTGATGGCATCAGTGCAGTATTCTCCTAAACAACAGGCGTTACCATGCAGGTAAAACCTCCACAGCAGCACTGGTAAAGGTGTTGAATTAGTCAAAACCGGGAGCAAAGAAACTGCAGAGGTTTTAGCAAAGTTGTCTCCAAAAGTCGCATCTTTTCAAGCAAAACTCAAACTCACGAGGTGAGGCTCATATCAGGAGCCCTTGAGCTTCCACGCAGGACAGGCTGGATCTGGCGCCCTGATAGTTGACACAATACATGGTCAACCTGTTAACTGACTGAACACGGAAATGCCTGAGGGACAAGTATACAACCCATAGCTCCAGCACACCAATGTGAAGCAGTCTTTGCATCCTACACACTGTCCTGTGCTTCCATGCTGTCTTTGCTACCTAAGAGGAAGGCATCTGTAAACATCACCTCGTGGCCTGGAGGGAAATGATCCCAAAGGAATACGACAACATAGAAAAGCCCAGACAACCACTAACCTGCTTTGGTGCCTCTTGGGAATCGAAGTCCAAGCTGTTGATGAAATGAGGTGTAGTGGGAAGACTGCAGCTGCCGCTGTAAGTTTCCCCAGCAACCAAAGGAAAACACTGAATTTGAGCCTTGAACTTCTTTGAAAACAAGAAAAAGGCTGAGAATGTCATCCACCCTCTGGGGGAAACAAAATGAGGGCATTTGCCTCAGTACAAATGTGGGCATTTCCCCGAAAACAATCTGACACCGATGAAAACAATCTGCCGACATGGAATCAGATAACACAAAGTTTACTGTGAGCCCTAACTGGGACATATGGACGAGAGAAGAGTTCTGTCCAAGACACCGTTCATTTTGTTGACTGATAATTTTCGTCAACTGTTTTTTCCTGATGAAAACAAGACAATAACTACATAAAAACAAATGCATGAGGGCAAAAACTGTGATGAAATATACCGACACTGTCATCGACAAATAAAAAACAGATGAAAATGTTCTGAAGCGACGAGATCCAATCACAATTAATTAATTTGTTTAGAGAGGCAGGTCGAGTTTGGAAGTTATCCAATCAAAAGAAATCTCCTTGTGCAGCAAAGTTAGCCGGGCACAATTTGATCTAACACCGAAAAACAGGATGTGGTGGGGCCCTCCCATGCCCTCCGTTTCACATGAAAATGCAGCAAAGCATCAAATATCAACAGAAGAGAAAAGAAGACATGTGGACATATTTCACATTTGATATCAAGGAAAAGAAGATGCTTTGTAAAGCGTGTGGGGCAACTTCAACTGGTGAAAACACAACAAATGTTTTTTTACACCCTATAAATTAGTAAACCGAATCAACTTCAGATTTGGTCTATGATAATCTTATGATATTTAGTTGCCTAAAACTAAAAGTTTTAGGCAACTAAAAGTAAATGATATTTTCTTTAAAAAACAAAAAACTAAAAGTAAATGATATTTTCTTTAAAAAACAAAAAACAAAAACTATAACTAAGGCCACCTGCTCCCAAGTCAAGGTGGATATATCAACCCATCATCCACAGATGGAAAAATGCACGTGGCTTTGGCCTGCAGAGGGAAAGTGCACCTGGTTGCAAAGACACTGCACCTTTGTCATGTCGGCTTGCAGAAGAGGGCAAATCAGACAAGTGACTGCTCTCATCAACTGTTTGGAGTCGTGGTTCTGAAGGAGTGGTGACAACAGCAGCAGAGTCTGCCGAACAGCAAGTTAAGGAGAAAAAGCCCTTAATCTAATAACCTATGGAAAACTATAAGGCCAGTGTTATAGAACAGCTTAAGTGCAAACAGTTCCCAAACATAAAGGGATAAGGCGCCCTAATGAGTGAGCACGGATTGATGAGGAGTTCATGTTTCTCCCATTGCTAGTCAACTCCGCTGTCAGTCATACTCGACTCATGTAAAGCGTCATCCACATTGAGCAACACGCAGTTGGGATTTTGGAGGTTGCATTGGGTGAAAGCCCCTCTTTGTAGGTTCTCTGTAGCCAAATACCTTAACAAATGGACACAATCATGGTACTATAAAATAAGCAGGAGAGCCTACAGAACCTCTTCGACTGAATGATCAGCAAAATTCTTGGTAGAGATAGGTTGTAGGTATGAAACCTCTGGAGGATGGAAAGTAGCTCCAAACGAGAGGTTGGAAAGCTACCGGCAAAGACCGTAAGCAACCTATGTTACATTATCGGTTTGCTTGGATCACTGTGGGTCACACAGGTGACACATGCGACTGCATATGTAATCAACAGATATCCAGGTATTACATACCATGTCTGGTGGCCAAGCAGAACGAAATAAAACCAAAGTGTCCTATATATGCGAGCAGACATGAGGTCCTGTGCTGCTGCCGGTGCCATGCAGGTAAATAATTTAGTGCCCAACAGTTTAGGAAAATGAATGCAAGATGTTGTTATTGGAAAGAAATAAAGGTGAACAATCATCCAAACAAAACAAATTCCTACTGTAATGTGAATTAAAAAAATAGAAGTCATTCTCTTGAGGAACAAGTCAAACTCCTCTGCGGTGGAGTAATCTGAATTCCTTTTTTTTGGGGTCTAGACACAATGTTTCATGACGTGACTTAGGGTGCATAAGGGCAAGTTATTATGAAAACCAGAGCTGTTTAATATTCTCACTGCAAGAGTAAAGCACAATACACAACATCACACAGAGTATATGAAACGAGCCACTGCTACTATGTCATTATTGTTGCACACAGTATATAAAGAAGCAGAGCGCTAGACACTGAAACAACTCTCAGACTCATGGTCAGCTGTAAAGGATTAATGGAGGGAGTGTACACCATTTCTTTAAAAAAAAAAAAAGAAGAAAAAGGGGAAGGTCACAGTTACATCTTTTCCCATTATTTCATTATAATGGAAATGGCTGACTCAGCTGAACCACATCGGCACATGTTCTGCAGCACAGAAGCCACATCATCAGCCTGAAGCGGACTGGTGGAGAATTTCTTCCTCTCTTTCATTTTGCTAAATTCTCCTTTTAGCCACAACCAAAGACCAATGACGCATGTTTATGGTGACTCAGTGTGACAGTCACTCTGTGACTGCCTGTCAAGGGAAAATTACACTTCACTCACACATAGCCTTCGACAGACATGAGACATAAGTGTGACGTTAGAAGACTATGTGGACTATGACGCCACCCTCTGGTGAGTACAGGAACAAACGGACATTGATTTTGCAGAATTCTGCAAATTGATCATTTTTGTAAGATAATAGCTAACTGTTAAGGTAAATGATATTCTGACCCATGCTGAGCATAATCAACCAGATAATGTTGGTAATCAATTCCTCTTTACATTTTGTAGCCTTTAGACAGGCCAATACTCAGTAAAAGGTCGAGACCAGGTAACTCAATCTAGACCAGAAATGATTAACACAAGTGGAATTAAATTACATTTTCTCAGATTTGGAATACGGTTACATCTTTTCCCACAGTGTAGTGGTTCAATTCCAGCATGAAGAAGGGCATCTGGTGTAAAACTCAAATCAAACACGTAGAGCTACCTGCCATAGTGTGACAAAGGAGAAGCAGCTTTAATCTTAACTGTAAAATAACGACAGCGAGTAGAATCTGTACAGACAGATATTCTCTGCTACTTTTGCAACTGTTAAATTTATATTTTTCAATATATCATGTTTTTAAGTTTTTAAAAAAAGTTTTTGCCATTTTGCAAAGTTATTCACAACTCTCCCTGCTCTCAAAATTCCTACTGTGACTGTACTTTGTTCTTAATGGTGCGTAGCCACACTTTGTTTCATATCAGTGAGTGCTCTCCTACAGTTTGACGCCTAAAACGGTCTGTTGTCTATGCATATAAAAGCCGTTCAGTCTAAATATATACCATGTCAGTGTTATCGCCTCTGTTATCTACCTTTACTTGAGTAAAGGTATTTTGCATCTGTATTTCCATACCACTGTTGCTATCTTACCAGGTAGAGAAGGAAGGTGTGCAGACCAGTTCCAAGGCCTACTGAAGACAGGATCCCAAGGCCTACCCAGTAGGCACACCATAGGAACTTCTTTTCCAGATACTGAACATACTGCAAAGGGAAAAAAGTGAAGAAAATTAACCATATACATAAATCAGACAAGGGGAAGGGCAGGGTAGTCACCACCGTCTAAAAGATCAGATGATGATCTTTCCATTCAAAAACCAAAAAAGTTGAGTGAAAAATCTTCCCTTCAGGATTAGCTGAACATCTGTTATCACATGAAGTGTGCATATGTTGTCTGGACACACAGGAAGTCACTGTTACTTAACTGTAAAAGGCCTGAATCACAACTTCCTGTTTTCGCTTTCATTGAATTCTGAAAATTTGGACCATAACTGATGATTTTTATGTCAGCTTTAAAAATAATCGAATGAAGTTTATAAAGGGAGAAAAAAAAAGTCAGTCACCATCAGTCATATCTCCCCTTCACCTGATGCTGATGTGGAATGACTGATGGACAGTGAGGGTGGCTACTGTCTAGGGCCTGATTTTCAGAGTGGTCTGCGGTTACATCGTACGTATGCCATAAATGTCCGACCGATGCATAAACCCCCAGTAAGCTGGTAAGGTTTACTTGAATGTGCCAACGAGAGAGGCTCCACCACAATCATAAATGAGGCAAACATAAGAAAAAGAATCTTCATTTGGATCATGCAAAACATATACCTTGTATTTTGTATGAAGTGCCAAAATCAGACTGTCCACAATTAAAAAGCGTCACATTGCTCGCCTCTACAATAACTGATACAAAAAGTTAATATCTACTTTAGGCTTTTAATAACTACATTGGTTTAGTTATTTAAAAAAAGCATTAGACCAATATTTCATTACACTCTTTTTACAAGGAAACTCTGTCTTAACAGTTATTACTGGACAATTACAATAAAAAAATAAAACGTTTTTGATCCCATTACCTTATTTTACATTAGTATTAGTACTTTTTAAATATTTAAATTTGCTTTATTCTCAGGTTATTTTTTCCCTGCTCATTTCCTATGTTTGACCTGCTGTACTAGGTAAATGATTACGCCATTCTCAGTTGGTTCTAGGAAGCCCTAAAGGTCTGTGATGTTTTAACTGAACCGTGACAGACCGTTGGCACAGATGAATTTGTAAACAGAACGTTCAGGCAGATGACTGCATGATCAAGGGTTACCTGACAACAGTGCACACTGCACTCTCTCACAACGCAAAGTTTATTCTTGGAAAAATCTCGAGCAGGATATAAAGTGACTCATCGTTAACCTTTAAACTTGCTGGTGACGAAGTAACGTCTCTAAGAAAGCAAATCAAGTAGAGGCTTACTTGCTGGTGTTCTCCCTCAGTTGAGTATGCGATGGAAAAGAGGGAGCATAACACCAAACACAGGAAAACTATGCCTCTCCGCTGCCAAAGCCTGAATCGGGAAGCAAGAAAACACAATCATATCCCCTTCCATTCTTTCCCCCTTAAATTTAAGTGTCTCTGAGCTCAATAAAATGCACAAATCCACTTTCTGAGGCACAAGTACTTTTTTTTTTTTAGTACAGGAACTTAAATCACAGGGTACGTCCAACCAGGAGACAACTTTATTTTAAGAAAAAAATCTAGGAAAAACCTTTAATGTCTTACTTAAATGTCCACTCCCTTAGCTTAAGAAGCGTCTCCAGGAGAAAGTAATGCAGAGTGGTAACAGGTCTCCTCCATAGCACCAGAGACAGGCGCTCTTCCTTATCCTTCTGTCTCCTCTCTCTTAACGACAAGTCTGGAGAATAACAAGAAACAAAATCACTTTGAAACTCTGTAATACTTACAGACACAACACTTACTGCATCTTCTTGAATTGGTAATGCTAAATACATAATACATGTACTCTGTAATGTACTTGTTTGCACCTATGGAGAGTGAAAATAACCCAGAGTGAATCAGTGTGAGTGTTTATAAAGCGTGCATGCCATAAGGTGATGGGTGCAGTTCTGTGTCAAAGGTTACACAACAGATACAACTGATATTTTAGTTAGAGGTTACCTGCGGATTTCCCATTCAGTTTGTCTTTAGCTCCTGCGCGTTTCTGAGGCTGCTCACAGCTTGCTCCATTGGCTGCCATGTCAGTCACCGTTTGGCAGGTCAGGCAGTCTAGGACGAGAGAGGAGGACGACAAGTAGGAGTTGGAGTTTCGTGTGTCTCCGTTTCTCAGCGGCTAAGAGATTACAGCAGGGACTGTGTAGAAATTGGAACTCCTTATCAGCAGCTCTCAACCAATAAAATATCAGTTAGTACGAACCTTTCCTTCACACGCCGGTTAGCTGACATTCAAATTCAAAGAGAGAGCTATAGCACAGAAAGCAACGAGGCGACTGTGAAACTATTACAGACTGCTTTGCGAGAGCGAAGGCTACAGCTGACGGGAGCTGTCGTCTTTCCGTAGGTCAGTCTGTAAGTAGATATCGTGCTAAATACGTGTATAACCCTCCACATGCTAACCGGCTAGCCAAAATACTAACGACTGAGCTAGTGACGTCGGGAATCTGTACCTCAAAATCAGGCGTTTAAACTCAATAACGAGTTCCCTTACTCACCGAGAAACGTCTAAAACAACTTGTTGCCGCTATACTGTTGTAGCAATGAGAAAAGACACACGTTATACAA
>VUQG01024597.1:0-37110 GCA_015106755.1 Etia nguti | reverse complement strand
TGTTTGGTTTCCCCGATGTATAAATCCTGGCAATCCTCCTGGCACTTAACAGCGTACACTATGTTACTCTGTTTGTGTCGGGGGACCCGATCCTTGGGGTGGACCAATTTTTGGCGCAGCGTGTTTTGGGGTTTAAAAGCCACAGAGACCCGATGTTTTGAAAAAATGCGTCTCAACTGCTCCGATACTCCTGACACATATGGGATCACTACAGGTTTTCGCTTGGGCAGCGGTTGTCCTTCTCTCCTGGATCGGCTGGAGCTTTCTTTAGGTGCCTTTCCAGCTTTGACAAACGTCCAGCTGGGATAACCACATTTACTCAGGGCCTTCTTGATGTGCTGTTCTTCTGCCTCCCTGGCCGCTGTGTCAGTGGGGATGGTGTTGGGGATGATACTGTTTATAAGATTGGGGAAACCTGCAGTCAGCTGAGACTGAAGAAGTCACTTGGATGAGTGACGAAACGTTTCTCCCACAAAACGCTACGTCCAGATGAACAGAATCAACTTTTGGAGACTTTAAACTAATGAAAAGATCCACAATGAGACACAATGTGTGCTTTACGTTAGCTGTAGATAGCCTGGGCTCACACAAGATCAGTTGGATTAGATAAGAAAATACTAAACTTGACACATGTGACAAAATGTCCTTGGGAGAAAGTTTATGTAAGAAAAAGTTGAAAACTTCTTTCTCATGATTACAAACTGATATGAGACATTTAAGCAATTTAAGAGGTTGATGTGTCCATATGAAACACAGTATATTAAATTCATGCCAAAAATGTATGGTCCAATTTATTTTGGTTTTTTCAGAGGGAAAACGAAAATTCACCTTAATGATGCAGGAGTCTCAAAAGCTTGCAAAAATTTGTGTCAAATATAATACACTTGATTTTAAAGGGTTAATGCAGGGAAACAGAGAGAAAAGGCTAAGGTCTCCCAACTTACAAAACAACTGGACTAAAAATCAGTAGCAACAGATCTGATGGTGTGATGAATCCAGATTTTGAATTTTTGGTTTGAATCATGATCAATATGAACAGAGGAGCTCAAGAGAGAGGTACAACAGTGAGTGTCTACAGCCATCTGTAAAACACGGTGGAGGCTCTGTCATGGTTTGGGTCTGCATTTCAGCCAGTGGTTTGGGGGCTCTGTCAAACTTTAAGCCACCATGAAATACCATCTCGAAAGCATCTGGTTGGCAGTGGCTTCATTTTTCAGCATGAGGATGAGCCCAAACATGCTGCCAATACAATAAAAGCATACGTGGTTAGAAACACACAGTGGAACACTATCAGTAATGATGTTGGCAGCCAACATCCAAAGTGCTTTGAATGTACTTCAGGAGACCTGAAAAACTGTTCCTGATGACTTCTTAAAGAAATGATAAGAAAGTTTGCTGATAATGCGCTCTGTTGTTCCCCTTTTATACTGCATTTACAGGTACGTTTGCACATTTCTCTGCATCTATTTCCCATATCCCCTGGTAAAATATAGAGACACGAGTGGTGGCTCAAGTCTTTTGCACATCTCTGTGGCATCCTGTGGTGTATTTCACTAACAGGGATCGACTCTCCAACGATCAAAAAATAAAATACAAATATATCAAAAAACCCCTTCTTCCATCTCCCTCGGCAGCAGAGTCCCGATGTCTTCATTAATGGAGACAGTAGGAACACCATTTGTTTAGAAGAGCCTAATGGTCCTCAGGCTGCTTTTGCTATACTTGTTGTTGTTGGGATGCTGTTCAGGGCAGAGGCCCAGACCCTCACTAACTGATCTGGTCATTTCCAGAGCTGCCCGACAGCTGCAGCACTGAGAAGATTAGCAAGGGGTTAAATGTAATATCTGAGCGATCAGTGAGCTTTATCTCTTTCATTTTGTCTCTCAATCTCCCGCTCCCTTTCATTATAGCTCTCCCTCTTCCTGGCTGGGTTTTTGTGTTCCCCTGACATACAACCACACATTCCTGTCCTATAATCTCACATTTGTGTTGCCAGGCTTTTAGTATTTGCAGCCTCTAAGCATAGAGCGCATTCAGCTAACCCCTCCTTCTTTCCTAATGCTAGCATTAGGGAGCAATCGCATGACTGAGGTGCTGCGGGGAAGAGAGAGCAGGAGCACCAATGAGGCGTGTGAAGGGATGTGTTGAGACGGGAGGGCCCAGTAGCAGAGATGGGAGGACTGCACTGGCCCACCTCTGTGGCTCTGACAGTGAGGATAGACCCAACACTGCCAGGGTTCCCTGGAGCATAGCTAAAGCTAGTTAGCATAGCCATCAGGCCTTGAAGATGATGAGTTTTGAAGAGGTGATTAAGCCAGTGCCGAGGCCCCTTGTAGGCTTCAAAGCACATTTGCTTACAAGATAGGAGAGAAAGGGCATTTGAAGATAGAACCAGAAGGTCTGAAGGGGTAATTCAAGTTCAGTATGGTCCATGTGCTCCTCATGTAGTTATTCATGAAAAGCACTGATACTGCAGCCGGTGCAGGCAAGGCAAGTTACGGGTTGAAGCTGATCTCAAAGACATCTGGAGAAAAATTAACATTTGCGATGCACAGAAATGCAACAGAATAATGTGGAATCCAAAGCAGTCCCAGTGTTGGCTTCATGCTAGACATTCTCCTCTTATCTTTTTTCTATTTTTTTGTTGCTTTTCTCTTTACAATCAGGCAAAACAATGCTGCCATAAAATGTCAAAAATCTCAAAAAGACTTGAATTCTAAAAGCTGCTCTGGGAACTTTGCCTCTGGTTGTCTCCATAGATCTGTTGCATGCAGAAGTTCAGGGAAAGAGTACGCAACTCTGTCTGAGCACAGAGCCTGGTTCCAAACTCATAGTTCCCAGGGATGAGAGTGAGTGGCATTTAAGCCTTCAAACCAGCGAGCCATCTGCGCTGGGTGCCACATAATCTCAACAGGAAACAGTCATGGCTGTACACCACATCATCTTCAAGTCATCCACACCACAGTCATACACACTGAATTTTATCACTGTGCATACTGTACTGACCATAATTCAAGATAAGCATGTACCCATTTATTAGAAATGCAGGATTTATGTGATTAAGAACAGGGTATTTCCCTCTTACAGCCTCTTCAATGCTAACATGGTTATCAGACAAAGTAAAAAATGGCATTGTCTCAGTTTAATCACCCAACAAGGCTTACAATTCTCAGATGGCACTTATTTGTGTGGGTGGATCTTTACAGTGGTGTGTTGGGGTTAAGCTCTTTACTCAAAGGGGCCACCAAACTCCCTCAACATGGATTAGTACTATTCCCAACTATTAGCTCCCTCTACGACCTACCCCAACCCCAAATCCCCACTCAACCCCTTAACGTGCACACAGAAACACATTCATCTCTGTGTTTCTTTTTTCCCTCTGTATCAGCTCCTTTAAGTACTCTCTTATTATGTGCGGAGGTTTAAAAATACTCGTCCTTCTGTTGTGGCTAAATAAATACAACACAGACTAAATCAAGAGCGCTGAGTACCCATGTTGCAATGTCAACTGCGAGCTATTCAACCAGAAGCAATTGCCAGTTCAATCAATGTGTCAACAGCAAACAGTTCCCAACTCCTGCGTGTAGACACGAGGAAGAGGAATGCAAAAGGAACGAGGAGATCACTGAAATGCAAAGAGTAGGAGGGTGCGTGCAAAGATCCATCATGAAGTGGAAAATAAGACAAGAGAACAAAACAACCAGAGCATCACAATGAAGAATGACGTTTCAGGAGGACAATTTTACTGTATGTATATGGCAAATCTACCCTGATCTGCATATAGTCACATATGAGAAAGGGATGAAATATCATAAGGTATCATAAGGGCCATTTTAAGCTGAGGAGAACAGACGAATAAGGTACAATTTTGTATGTGAGCATCCATAAAAGCACATGTGTCTGTCTTTGTGGGGCTAGAAAGTACCAGATTCTATTAGCATTTTAAAGTAGTTAAGTAACATAGTTCAGTATAGGAAATGTAAAAAATTAGCCCTTGTGTGTACAGTAACTACGAAATAATAACGCTGTTGTTGGTTGTCCTTACTGACTGCGCATAAAACATAAAACAAATATTTTTATGTTGTAATTTTCAACAGCCAGCTCACATATTTGAAAATTAAAACTGTGAATTCAGACCTCGCCGCATGTAGCTGTAATCCCCGTTATCTTGTTTCCGTGGCTGGGATTAAGTCATATTCACTCCTACTGGAAACGTGCAGGCGTGAACGACATGTGCAAGATTCGTGTGGACCTGAAAATTGTAATTCTTCCTCCAGAACCTATCTGCACTGGGTTATTCTAGGCACGCAGCACTTGCAGTATAAAAGAATATGAGAATATTAAAAGGCAGCGAGCAGCTGATCGAGGCCGGGTGGGTGTCTGAATCTGTGATGGCGTACCATCATCACTTTGGAAGCAGCCAGGCTCAGCATGGCAGGCTTGGATGCCTGATGCCACCAGCCATCTGGCTTTGTATGAGACTCCTAAGGGAGACACAGGCTGGTGCCAACCTTCAGAAAACACTTCCAACATGTTTGAGAATAAGAATGGCGTGTTCAGCTACACTGCCGCTCTGTGTGAAAGCGGCAACTGTGTTCCCGCAGTCCGGTGACACATTCGCAAATACTACATGTTCTACATATGTTCACTGTATGCAGGATGTGTACTCAAGGCCACTGGGCTCCTGTGGTGAAAAGCCAGAAAACAAGACCAATGATTTGTATAACTCATATGAGTTTCATTAATCCAAAGCTCGCAACACAAGTTGAATCAAGTCTTTTTTATTAAACATATGTAGAATGCAGGTGTCTCACCAATTTCAGCTCATGGGCCATGTACAGCCTAACTGGATCTTTAGTGACCCACAACAGTGCACAAATAAAAATAAAATACTTCCAAACTACAATCTTGAGACTACTGTCATTACATGTGCATTAAAGCCATTTCTAATTACTCTGACTGTCAAAGTAATTCTCTACAATTTCCGCTGCTTGGGCTGCTGGTGGGCCAGATCCACTCCTCTGGTGGACTGGATCTGGCCCACAGGTCATATGTCTGACAGCCCTGTTTTAACAGCTAAAAACTGCTTCTGCAAATTCACTTCATGTGTGAGCAGTATAGTTTATTGTATCCTCTGTGGAAGGCGCATAAAAGGAGCCAATTTACCATACAGGTATAGCAGTTAACAGACTGCCTTTTCCTCTTTTACTGCCTTGCTACAGCTGTGCATATTAATGAAGGAGACGGTAACAGTGTATACTATAAGAGTAAATAGTCTAGGACCAGTGCTGGCCATCTGGGGTGTCCTTTCTACTTTAATTTATATTGGAAATGCTCATGTAAGAAAAAAATGAATTTAGGCAGCTTGTAACAGTTCACAATATAAGGTAATGTAATTCACTGAAGCTTTAGACAGGCTTTACTCTTCTGACCTGAGTCCTAAGTCCTAAAATTGGGTGTGGTAATGGTAACAGGTCATGTGTCCTAAGAAAAATTCTTCTTGTGTTCAAAACTTTGTGCACACTCAAAACATATTACACATATGTGTGTTTTGAAATGTGTTCTAGGAATCATCTACATATCAGCTCAAGCCCCTCAAAGACTGTGACTTTGTTAAAGCTGAATATACAAACACTGGTAATGGCAGTCACAGTCACAAAAAATTAAATCTTTAGCATAAAAAATGAACTTTGCTGGACCAAAACTGTTCAATTTCTGTGCTTTCAAAAGGTGGTCAACAGTATAAGTTAATAGCAAATAAGTTATAGCATTACTGGTGATAACGCAAAAAGATGAGTTAGCACTTCAAACAAGTGGTTATTATTTGGTTTTGAGCCTTTTCGAAAACAAACCAACCAAAAAAGCTGAATGAGCCACCTTCTCCTTTCTCCTTCTTACCTCTCTCTCTGGTTACCAGCCTGTCTGAGGTATCAACAGTGACACAGGAAAGGATGGGAAGTTGTGCTACTTATTGAGATCCCAACACTGTATACCAGGTATGATATAGTCATAGTGATTATTATGATACATATTATGTTATTTTAGTTGATATATACTGGGGGAAAGGATGTTGTACATGAAACTGCCAGGGAAGAGGAAACAACGAAGACCAAAAAGAAGATTCACAGATGACAAGAAGCATGCTAGGGATAGAGTGAGATGGAAGGAGATTATCCACTGTGGTGCCCCCTAAGGGAAGCAGTTGGGGGAGGAAAGAACTGGTAAATATCAGATGTTGATGTCAAAAAGTTGATTATTAAATTCTGAAGTTATTTCAGCTTTTTATTAATTCTGACAGCACTAACCACTGTGAACTGGAACCAGATCCAAAATAGACCAGAGCTGAACTTTACTTTGGTGACACATCACCAGGATGTGCTTACATTAAACACAAGTCTGTCTGATCTACCTCGATACTCTAGAAAATTAGAGTATTAACCGGCAGCTGAAAAGCCACGTTCGCACCGAGCAGACAAGTATAAAAGAATGACTCTTTCATAGAGGAGTGAATGTTTGTGTCTAAATGTCCAAATACAAGTCCAGAAACACTAACTAGTTTCAGGACACCCGCATGTATGCATTCTTGTCTCTCAGACACAAATGCACAGACACACACATGCATCAACACACACTGACCTTATGTGACATGTGGAATCAAACGCAGCTCTCTCACTGCTGCACACTGCATGAACTATTTATAATGTTCTCCTTCACTGAATTATTGATGAGCTATGTTTTCTGTTTCTCTACACTTTTCTACAGTTCTGTGAGAAATTTGCTCCTTTTTGACTAAATATCCACTCTGGGCCTCTTTCACATTATAAACAATGGGAACAATTTTAAGCAAACAGGGTCGGATGATAACATCTAATCAACCGTGGGTTGATTAGGCTACATGTAATTTCTTATGTCAGTCACACCTCTACCTGTATTTCGAGTCACAAAAGATCTAAAGCATAGCATCCACTCTGCCGTGTCTGCCTCACTAGTAGACTGTGATAGCAGGAGGAGAGACAGAAGCACAGAGTGATTCAGGAGTAAGGACTGAAATCCAGTGTACTGTGAAACAGATTGAGCAGCAGACACTCCAGTGAAAATATTCTATGTTCTATTTACAGCCAAACTCTGGGGAGATGACAATGACACGGGGGTTTGTTTTAATCTCCTTCAGAAGCAATAAAGGGGGAGAAAACGTCCCAAAACAAGGACATCTTATTTACTCAGAGCCACACATGACTTTCAGCACTAATTGATGTGAAATATTCCGCATGGTAACAAACAGTTGGCTTCCTCTCACTAATTATCACTGATTCTCACTTTCCTCCTCCTCCTCAATCTTCACCTCTTTCCTTCCTCTCCTCCTCCTCCATTCTTCCACACGTTCTCGCATAGACACTGGCAATCATCGTCTCATCGCAGATTAAAAAGGGGCTCGCTATTTTTTTATATAATGCAGCTCAGCCTAATTCGCTCTGGATGAATTATGCATTGTGTCACTAATAATGTGATGGAAAATATTTTTTTTCTTCCTGAATGCTTCCAGCGTTTTCTGATTTCCACAGGCTAGAATCTATTTTTTTTCTCCTTGAGAGAGAATATGCCTTTGATAAATGTGACAATCTGTTACCGGAGATGGTTTGGCATGACGTAGGCAAGCGGCTGAAACAAATAATTCAAGAGTTTTATAGTTCCAATAAATTTAGCTAAATTTTCTCTCTGCGTTTCCTTTGTTTGCCAATTTCTAGACACTGTACTTTATTTGTGTTTTCTCTACATGTGTCCCGCTTTCAGTTAATGTAATTATCTTCTGAGCTGTCAACACTGTAGGAACTGTTTATTCTAAGTTCTCTGTACAACTGTAGCAGGAGAAACAGACATCTACAGATAATTTTATCAGTAAAAACCAAACTGCTCCTCTAAAAAATATGATGAAATTAAATAACAATAAAAAAATCCAAAGCACGGAAATATAAATATGGTAATGATGTTTTTTTAAATATACACCAACAGGCTATTTCGTTAGCTACACCATGCTAATACCAGGCTGAACCAGGTTTTACAATCAGACTTGCCTAAATTCTTTGTGGCTTGGATTCAACAAGCTAACGGATACATTGCTTAGAGATTGCTTGATGACTTTAGCATCACAGTTGCTGCAAATTCATCCTGAGTCACTGATGCGGTACAAAGCAAGATGGAGCCATGCTTTCATGTTGTTTATGCCAATTTCTCACCCTACTAGCCGAATGTTAAACCAGAAGTCGAGGCACATAAGACCAGACAACCTTTTTCCAATCTTCTATTGTCCAGTGTTGGTGAGGCTGTGAGAACTGTAACTACAATTTCCTGTTCTTAGCTGACAGAAGTGCCAGGCAGTGTGGTCTTCTTCTGCCGCTTCAAGGTTTGTGTTGTGTGCTCTTCTGCATACCTTTGTTGTAACAAGAGATTATTTGAGTTACTGTTTTCAGGTCATTCTCTGCAAACCCTAGAGTTTGTTGTTTAGGAAAATTCCAGCAGTTCAGCAGTTTCTGAAACATTCAGACCAGCCTGTCAGGCAACAACCACAATGTCACCTTAAAAGTCACTTAAATCAGCTTTCTTCCCCCATTTTAATGCTTTTTTTAAAAAAAACTTCTGCAGGTCATCTTGACCATATCTACAAGCCTAAGTATATTGAGCTGCTGCCATGTGATTAGCTGATTAGATATTTGCAATAACAAGCAGTCTTAAGCACAAACAAGTCTGCCTAATGAAACACTAGTATAACATAAAAAACAGCAAACACTATACACAATAAACTATTCATAATTTAGTATTTTCTGTTTAGCTAAAACCCGATAAAGCTGATTACTCTAAACACAAACCCAAATCAGCACATGGATAAAATCATAGTGTCGCTGTACGCATAAAAAGTGCATCACATCATTGACTAACTTGCACAAAATTATTATAGCCAATGAGCAACACTGTCATGACACTGAAAAACTGTGTGGGAAGAGAATATCCAGATCTCTCCAACCACCAGCATGTCAAACAGACAATAAATCTAGCATATGACAGTTTCTTCAACGTGGTAAAGGCTGGGAGTCTGTTGGACTCATGCACATAGGGAAGGCAACCTTCTTTAGTTTTGTTGCCACTGCTTACTTTAAACATCTCCATAATGCTGACAATTCTCCTCCATGGCCTACCTTCTATATCAACATGGCTCAAACTTTGTGTTGTGCAAAAGTGGTATTTGATCCATCGTATCGGGAGTTTTACAATTACAACAGTACAGCATCCCTAACCCCAACAGCTTTGTTACCACATCCTTGAAAAGAAAAAAGAATGGTTACAATATTGTCGGTAGAAAATAAAAAGAAGCAGGCACAAAGAAGCAGTAAAGTTTGGAGAGATTAAGAGAGGATGAGAAGGAGGATATCTGTGCCAAACAAGCTGGTGAAATCAAGCTGAGGAACCAAGATTCAAAGTACAAAGCCTCACACCATGTCCAAATGGTTCTCACCCACTCTGGAGCGACCCACCTGCCAGCTCACAAGGAATGACAACAAAACCTGTTCACAGATTTGGAAAGAATGCTGGATTGAGATGCAGGCTTAAGCCTGCAGAGCAGAAACACAACACACCTATTAACTGAGTTCCTCCTAAAAGCAGAGCAACGGCAGTCTGAAAGTTTTTGCAGACTCTGAGCATCTCAGCATCGAAGCATGAAAGGGATGGCTGACAAACAAATTATCTCTCTGTTTCCATAGCAATCTATGAATGGCCTGTGCTACTGCCTGTGACAACCCGATGCCTGTGAAGACAAGACTCGCCCATAAAACGCTAGCACTCTGCAGCAAGCCTGTTATTACTGCTATCATTCAATTGGACTTGATTTGCATAATTAAACTCTGTTATTGCCTGGCTCTGAATGCTATTGTCAGGTCCTGTTCTTACCAACCAGATTCCCAGCATGACACAGGACAAGGGGGCACTTAAAGAAGAAATATACCCTCAGGTGACCCTGAGATATGACTAATCAATACTAAGATTATCCATTATATTGAATCTAATAAGCCTCTGTTTCCTGTAGATTGGTCATTTATTTCTGCCTTTCTTCAGGGTAGTCACTGATGAGGTGAGTCACAGCTTGGACTTCACTCTGCTAACCACATGAAAGGCCCTGACGGAGCTGAACGAAGCAGGTCCTGACTGTGAAATAGAGACAGGCAGGAGAAAAAGAAGAAGCTCACAGGCTTATGTAAAATATTGTTTGTGCAAGCTGTGAAAGCTCCAAATATCAATGACTCTTCTGCAGAAATGTTATCAAGTTAGCTATTTATCATTTGTTATTAAACCTTCATAGCTCTGTGTTAAAGAATGAGAGTGAAAAAGAGTGGGTCATTCTTAAAAAAAATACCAAGGAACAAGAGAATCAGAGTCACGGTGATTCTCAAGGATAGAATCAATGCAGCAATTGCTGTCTATTTGACAATCCCTGGAGCCACATGTTGGATTCGTACAAACAGGCATCCTCAGTGAAATAAAGCTGTTCACACCAAGAACACACCAAGAAGACCTGGCAGCGTCAAGTTGATAACAAGCATTGTAGCGACTGTGCAACAATTCAGCGTTTTTCACAAAAACATGCCATTTTGTGTTGCAAATCAGAATCTTACCTCGACTATGTGTGGAGTGGGATTGAATCCACACATGTTGCACACTTGGGAGCGGCATTGTGTGCAGGTGTTGTAGTTGGGTTGCTCTGATGTGTTGCCTATGTTGAGATTTGTTTTACAGAGGGGACAAGAGGCTTTGGACTTAGAGGAGTCCGGGGGAGCATGCTGTTGCTGCTGCTGAGAAGGGGGTCGAGGCCCTTGATGCGCAGACTGAGGCCCTGAGGGTTTACCTGCCCCAGGTCCTGGACCAGGAGGTCCTCCTGGTTTGGGGGCTGGTTTAGGGGGCTGCTGTTGGGGTTGAGTAGTCTCAGATATCAGAGTGCTTGCTTGGTTGAGAAGAGACGCACCAAAGCCAAACAACTTCCCGAAGGTTTGCTCTGGAGGTGGGGGCTGTCGTGAAGGGGAGCTTCCTGCACTGCGTGTCTGGTCCTGACGGGGGTGCTGGGGTTGGTGGGCGGGTGAGCTACGGGATAAATCAGGCTGGGATGGGGCCTTGGCCATCCCAGGGAGAGGGACTGCCCCTGGAGGCAGCCTTGCTTGCTGCTGACCTGCGCCAGCTGGACCAGTCTGTTTGGTAGGGCCAGGCACTGGATGGGCCTGCAATGGAGGCTGCGTCTGAGGAGGTGTATGTGTCTGAGGTGCAGGCAGAGTTGAAGCATTAGGTTTAGGGTCTGGATTGGTTGCATGAGAAGGAGAGTGAATCTGTTGCTGACTCTTGGAGCGTGGTGTGGTCATATCCATCCCCAGTGCTCTCTGCATTTGACAGTTTAAACATAACCACTCTTGGACCTGAAAAAGAAAGAAAAACAAGGCAATGGCAATGAGCTACAGTATCTTGTCTTCACAATGGGGCACACTGGATACAAAAATAGGAATTCATTGAATAATCAGTTTCCTGCAACTGCTGAAAGAAGGTTGCATTTTTATCTTGCTGGCTACTGAGTGATTTTACCATGGTGCCACAAACTGATAGCAAAGAAAAGTCTTGCAGGCAGCCTGAAATGCCCTGCTGACAATCAAGCCTCTTTCTCCGTTCCTTCTCTACTTCACTATGTCAACATGCTCTCCTGGTAGCAAGTCTGACACCCCTGAAAAAAGAATGAAAGAATAAGCAGCTACCTCACAGACCACCATTACCATTTACTCACTAGATTCTCTTCTGCGAACTTTAAAGCCACATAAAAAGTGATTCACTCATCACACATCACTCTGTGGCTGACAGGTTGCTGCTAGTGGGCATTCTGGCTTTCAGTTGTGTTGGTAATTCTCTAATCTACTTACCACCCCCTCATGTGTCAATCACCAGTATCATTCGCTCCTATTGGTAGTCACTTTAATTTCTCACCCCAGAGTTATGAAAAGTTTAAACTGGAACCAGCTATTTTATTTTGCCTGTTGCAACAATCAATGCTCTGCCACTCGCTTTCAGCGTGGAAGCTCCTTAACTCAGTTTCAGCCACAAAGGCAAACACATGAATTTGCTGTTCATGTAAGCAAGTGAAAAGCTGAAAATCCACTGCATTCATTTATGACTGTAATGTCGAGACAACAATAGAAACAGCATCACTGGTAGCATCTGATGATGATTCAAGTTTTTCCACTTCTTTGTAAACTCCCTCACATCCATTCCGATAGTTTCAGCACTCTCTCCAGGAATTTGCCGACTTATGTGTGTCCTTATATTGATGTTATTCCATATACTGAGACGATGGTTGTTGGAAGTGAACAGGGTGAATCCACGGTGTGCCAACCTGATGTGTATTTACATTTTTAGGGAGACGCACGTCAGGTTACAGCCTATGTTGCGGGGTGCAGGGTTCAGAGGGGTTTGCAGAGAGGCAGTAGGTTACCTTATAGATTTTCCACTGAAGTATAAATCACTAGCAGTGTGGCGAACATTACCATTACCTTTGTTATAAAGTGACCACCAGAAACTATAAAAGTAAGGACTGGGTGTGGGTAACTGTGTTTTCATGTCATCCACTGTGATTTAGTGAAGCCTAAACTCCACCAGTCCAGTTTCTCTTCACTCTCTAAAGATATCCAAGTAAAATGAACTAAAAACTGAAGAATGCTTGTATGGGTGTGAATGTGAATGAGTGTGTTGATCTGTTTATGTGACAGACTGGGCGCAGTCCTTTATCCAGTGCGTGCTGGGGTAGCCTCCAGCTTGGTCTGAATGGAAAAGATTGTGTGTGGAAAATGATTCAACCACAGAATAATTGTGAATGGTGTAAAATATCTCATTGAGGAAGGATTTAAGTATCCCCATGCCTCCGCATAGGCATTTATTGCCCATCACTTACCCATAAACAAAATGTGTGTGAAATAAATCTGACAAATGAGATGAACTCTGGAAATCCTCAGTAAATCACTGCTGCCCCTGATTTTATAATCTTCCCTTCCCCTGTCTTTTCTGGGAGTCTCTTTCCTTTTTGCTTTCTCATGATTTCATATTTGCATTACATAACGTGAAGCATTCCTCATTAAAATCATTCCTCCAATCTCCTCGTGTTTCTCCTGCTGATCTCTTTGCCTCTTGTTTTCAGTTCTTGTTCACTTACTGCTTCATACACGCACACAAAAAGGTGAAAGCCAGAAAGAGGCGCTAGTGATGGCACATGGCCATAGACTGTAATTGGCATCCTGGTGCTCTGACAGCTGCCACACTATTGTAACTGTCTTGGATTCGTGGTCATTGCATAATACCTTAATGAATTATAAATGAAGGCAGCGAAAGGTTGTCTAAGGGTTGGGGATCGCTTGGAGGTCTGGGCCTCAAAGAACAAGCTGGGAGGGCTGGACTGGGGTTTTTCTTCCTTAGAGCTTAGGGTCAAAAATTGCCTTTCAGACTGTGAATCTGGATTTCATAAAGATTTTAGTTCAGCTTCACCTGAGAATTATTTGCACTCTAAGAATTTCTAAAAAAGTGTAATGCTAAAAAAAAAAAAGCCTGCTTAGGGCAGTCTGAAAATCCTTTTAACTAACAGTTTGTCAGCAGAGATGTTCCTGCTCCATTATTCCATAATTTACAATACACTCAGCACTACATGTGGCAGAGTACACATCACTGCTGAGCAGACTTCAGTGTGGATTCAAGAGGAGTTGTCACATTAACCCTCTAAAGCCTGAAACATGAAATAATTTCCAGAAAACATATTTTTTTTGAGAATGGAGTGAACCTTCTGACAAGTAAAAGAAATAAATAAATATCCATTTGGACACATGAGTTTTCATTTTAATGGCATTTCTTTTCCAATTTATTGCTTAAAAATGTGCTGTGGAATTTATTTACGTTTTTGTAAGGTGAAAAAAAATCCCACTGATGATGATGATGAAGTCTCAAAAACTCATGGATCAAATATGATACACTAGACAGGGGGTTAAGTGGCTAACTAGTTTGTGAAGCATACTGATGAAATATTTATCAACAATGACTCTACTAGTTTCCTTTTTAATAAAACTCTGTACATATGCTGATCTCAGCATATGAATGCATGATAAATGCAGTAAATGCAAAGATTTCTTACTATTTTATGCAGGTGTTGTATTTATTATTGCATTTCTAAAGCCGTCTGATATCTGCTTGCATGTATTAAATCAAGATTAAGCAAAATTGTATCATACTACTAGATAAACAGGAGGAAGAAAGACATAATTTAGTCACTTCACAATTTAGCTATGAGTCACTGGACCTCAACTGTACTATTGCCCCACATATTGTAAAGCAGTGACTCACTATTATGCTGGGATTTCTGGTTGAAGAAGAAGCTCTCTAACTTAAACCCACTCATAAAATCCAGCTTTGCTGAAGCCTGATCAGACTGCAGTCATTTCATTGCGCTTCATTATTCAGTTATAATTATTCACTATTTGAACTGCTGCAAAAATTGAGATATGGGTAGTGATATGACTCACATCTCTCAACGGCAGGCAATTTTTTTCAGCCTCCAGTGGTCAGAATTCTAGTCTAAATGATGTAGAATTGAGTTTGTCATATTCAGCACACATTGAACTCATCATTAGGTATGATTACAGGTGCAATACAGCACCTACAGTAACTATCCTGATCTAGGCAGAAGTACAGTAGTGCTGAGGTAGACAGCATTTTCTGTAGCTGTAGCACTTGCTAACAGGCAGCTGCTTCCTCTGGGTGGAGAAAAAAAAAATCGACCAATCGGGGAGATCATGTGTGTTAGACACTTCCTCCGGCTGAGCTGGCTGGTTTCCTGCAGGCTCTATGCGCACATAAATGCCATAAAATCCTATTCTGATCCAACTCTTCTACACAGTCTAGTTTTTTATCTGCCTTTCTGGATCAAATTCGGATTATGCAAAGAGAAGCTTTCAGGCTGTGTTAAAAGTGAAGGAAATTAAAAATCTATTCATCAGTTCACAGATGAAACACTCATCAGAAAACTACCACACATATTATGACAAGCACGACTGTGAGATTGTTAACATCATTTTACAGCACTGCTTTAGTCATCGGGAAGAACTTTAGCTCTTCTTTGAATCCCTACTGCTGTTTTCTGACCACACCTATCTGCTCTGGTCATTATAGGAGGGATGGGCTTGAAATTTTCGACCAGATGGGGCAGTAGTAGATTACATTTCACTCTGCTTAATAGTCATTTCTTAATAACAAGTTAATGCAGTTTTTAATTATATATTTTCTTATTCTTATTGCAACAAAATCTTCAATGAATCTATTGCAATAGATGAAAATTTGACTGTTGACTGCTTTTAAATGTTTAGCAACCGCTTCACCTGCTTTACAGTATTTCTTTATCTCTTAAGTCAGTCATTCGATCAGTCAGTCATTCAGTAAGTCCGTGTAGACAGAGTAAGTCACAGGCTCAGCAGCACCTTAGCCTACTGCCTGGCTCACTGCCAGTTCCTGGTATAAGGAGCGATCAGGCCATGGTTTTCACTGTCAATCAGGGAAACTGAGAAGCCGGGTGCAGAGGTGAATCCTGGGGACAGTGAAAAAAGCCAACACAGCGCCATCTAACATTGGACACTATCTAATCAGAGACTTGTGTAGAAACTCCTATTTCTACGACTATTATTGTCCTTGATCATTTTTTTTTCTGACACACAGTTAGGATAATCATATAAAGCTCACCAAGGGGAAAAAAAACACTCCGGAAAAACAAAGAAAGCAGCTGCGCGAAGGGCAAGCAGCTATTTATCAATTTCTTCATGTCTCTGCTTGCCTCCGCCTCATATCTCCATCTCATTCCTTTCTGCGTCCCCCTTGTTATGAGGCAATCATGTGGATCTTTATGAAATCTGATCTGTATCAGCAAAAAAAAAAAAAACACAAGCACAAGCACACTGCACACTCTGCCTCCTGCCCTGCCTCTCTATCAGTTCTCTTTTGCAGTCCTCCATCTTTTTCTCCTGCACTCATCTTCATTTCTCCTTGTTATCTGCATCTCTCACATCCCATCACTCCGTCTAATTTTCTTCTTCCATCTCCATCATCATCTGTGTGTTTATGACGACTCTTTTCAGGGCCAGAAATTCATACCCAGCTAGTTTCAAATGAGGGTAAATTTCAGAAAGCTAACTGCCACACTGCCAGGTAAATGTTTGTACCAAAATAGTCACGTAACAAAGAACTATGCTGAGAGTGTCTATCTCTCATTTACGAGTGCGTGCTTCTGTCTTCTGCTGTGTTGGAGTCTGACACATATACAGACGTTAGAAGATGTAACACTACATACATCACACAGGTGCACAAAGTTTCCCTGTTTTTCTTCTTCATGCGTTTGTTGACAGGTGTGAGACATTATGCCGTCCATCATTCCCCGGGAAAGCTGGATAACGAACGCGCTCAGACACATCCAAACTTCAGCTGACAAAGATGCAGATGAAGAAAGCAGCTTTGTCTCAGAGATCACAATGCGGTATCACCATGCAGTATGTACAGCAGCTGAGCACTGCAGTTTGGGGATCGGGACACTTGGAATGCAGTGGTTTATCAATTCCTTGCAAATTGGGCCAAAGACATTGAAATTCCTCCCTATGCCTCGCTCCCCCTTTCTCTCTTTCTCTCTGTCAATTTGTCTCCCACCCTCTGCTAAACTCAAACACAAGCAGCTCTACAAACAACTACACAAGAACAGTCTCAATAAAACACATCTGTTTTACTCCTGAATGTTACCAAACAGGGAAACAGGGCTAATGAAAATCCTGAGTCATTGTTGTGGAATCGCTGTTAAATTTCTTTTCATGCACTATTTCATGTACTATTCGCCTTCTCTCACCAGGTATACTGGTGCAGTGTTAGGCACGGCAGGGAGTCATGGTATTAATAAGTATGCGGGAAAGTAGTGCAGAGTGCATAACATTAAATCGTGATCTACAGTAGAGGAAATCGGCATGATATGATGAACGCTTGTGCACTGCAATGCAATACCATTCCCTTGCAAAAGATTTGTTGCTACCTTTATGAAACTTTTAATAGTCAGTTCCTTTGAGATTTTGCCAGAGAGATCTAGACTCCACTCTGCAGTACTGTTTGACTCTACAGTACATCATGTGTCATTATTGTTACTTGAGAGTATTACTGAAAAGCCAAGAGCATTTCAATTTCAATTGTTTCTGTCTGGATGTTTCACACACAGCCAGAAAATTAGCAAGATTCGCTGCGAGGGAAAAGTTTCTGTGGTCCAATAGGCCATGCAAAAAATGTGCAATAAAAGTGCACAGTACAATCCTGTTTGATGGCAGATTAAATAATCAGTAGAAAGCCTAAAAGGAGTCATTATTTGCAACACAGAGTCAAAGAATTGCTGAAAGGGATCTTTCTGTGTGTCCAGTTCTAACATTGACGCTATTAGGAAAACTGACTAAAGATTCCTGTGCGATTTTTCCATACAGAAAAGACTACTGTAAGATGGACTTTAACTGCAGTGAGTTATGGTGTAATAATTAAAACAGTGTCCCAGATTTCGTGTCTGGCAGTTCTCGTTGCAAAATATTTTCGTATATGCAAAATTCAGCATGAAGCGTCTCAGCTGGATTCCTGACCTAGTTCCCACTGTTTGTCCACTTAAAACCAGTCTATGATTACATCCAAAAGCACAGTGTGGAAAAACTGCCACCCAAACCCTGACATGTGTTTTACAGAATAATTATTTAGTTATTTGAACATACATGTTCACTAAGGAGTTTGTTGTCTCACTTTCTTATGAAATGATTTGCAGTGAATAGGATAAGAGGTTCGCAAAGGAAGGACAATTACTTGAAACACTGTATGTTAAAATGTTTCATTTTGTTAAAATAATCTATTTAAAATTATCAGGGTAACATCGAGATGTCCAAATATAACTGTTTGGAAAGACTTACATTATCACACCTTCTGATCCTTGTTCTCTATATAATGGTGTATGTTTGTCATGTATGTGCAGTTAGGACCATACGTTTTTGGACAAAGACACATTGTTTTGTAATTTAGCCTGTGCACACCGCCACAGTGGATTTTAAATCAGAACATAAAAATGTGACTGAAGTGCAGACTTTAAGTTTTAATTCAAGGGGTTTAACATTTTCAGAGGCTCAAAAGTAACTGGACAAACGAACATAGCAGCCAAATCCTGTTTTGTCCCTTGAGACACTCTGCTAGGCCTTAATTGGGTTGAGATCAGGTGACTGACTTGGCCATCGAAGAATATCCCATTTCTTTTTCTTGAGAAACGCTTGGGTTTCTTTTGCGGTATGCTTTAGGTCACTATCCATTTGCACTGTAAAGCGCCGCCCAATCAGTTTTGCAGCATTTGGTTTAATCTGAGCAGAGAGTATAGCTCTGTACACTTCACAGTTCACCCCGCTGCTTCTATCAGCAGTTATATCATCAATAAATACTAGTGCCCTGGTTCCACTGCCAGCCATACATCTCCATACCATAAGATTGCATCATTTTCTCTTCCCATCATTCTGGTACAAGTTAACCTGTGAAAATAATTTTTCCCCAAAACTATGCAGGCTCTTTTATATGTTTAAAGTCTAATTTGGCCTTCTTGTTATCAAATAGCTGGTTGTAACCACTGATTCAGCCCTTTGTTGTAAACCCTCTGTAATTCCACTCATGAGGGTGCCTCTTGACTGTAAACTTTGGCAATAATATGCTAACTTCTTCAAGAGTGTTCTTGACTTGGTTAGATGCTGTGAAGTTGTTTTTCTTAACCAAAGGCAGAATTCTGCAATCATCCACTTTAGTTTAGTGGCTGTCAATATAAAGAGTGGCCTTTCAGGTGTTTTGGTGTTGCCGAGTTGCCAGTGCATTCAGTCTTTGTGGGAATGTACTGTAAACTCCAAGAAGATCCTGGGTTTGAATCCACTATCAGGCAGGGGACTTTCTGTGTGTCTGCATGTTCTCCCCATGTTCTCCCCAACGTGTTTGTGTGGGTTCTTGCCATGTACTTCCCGTGATGCACTGAGCGTTTCTGTTTAACTCATGTTTTTCACTATGTGTTTATACATCACTCTGCATTTAATCATTAGTTATTATTAATCTCTGGCTCTCTTCCACAGTGTGTCTTCATGTCATCTTCATCCCTCACCTCAACCAGTCGAGGAGATGGCCGCCCCTCCCTGAGCCTAGTCCTGCTGGAGGTTTCTTCCTGGTAAAGTGGAGTTTTTCCTTCCCAGTGTCGCCAAAGTGCTTGCTCAAAGGGTGCCTTTATCTTACAACATAAAGTGTCTTGAGGCAACTGTTGTTGTGGTTTGGCGTTATATAACTAAAGTTGTATTGAATTGAAAATAGCCTATAGGTCCAAATGTGAGTGTGAATGGTTGTCTGTCTCTGTGTGTTAGCCCTGTGACACGCCTGGTAACCTGTCCAGGGTGTACCCTATGGTGGCCTATGGTAGCTAGGATAGGCTCCAGCTCGCACCCACAACCCCAAAATGGATAAGCAAGTAGATGGGCATTCCCAAACTACCAAATCTCTCTGACAGGTTTATTTCAGATTGTCAGCCTCCTTCACCTACATTAACATCTCTGTTTCGAGAGCTTCAGTGAACATCTAAAAAGTGCAACTTCAACACTTGAAAACAACCACAGATCGAACAGTTAATACAACACTTTTGTTTAAAACCTAGAATTAAGGCTGAAAGTCTGCACTTCAAATATTAAATATTTGATTTAAGAAACACTGTGGTTGTGCGCAGAGGAAAAACTACAAAATTTGTGTCATTGTCCAAAAACATAAACAGCTGACTGTTCATATTATACTGGCTAAATGGTTATTTGAATATTGCGTAAGTGTACTGTAATGTAGGTTAGGGTGTCACCAAAAGACACGCACAGCCAATGTTTTTGTTGAAAAACCTGGAAAAACACTTGTTGACTAGTAGGTAGACTCAGAAATAAATTCATTTCAGAATATGTCTTTTTTATGCTCTGATATTATTTAGAATCTTCCAACTGAAGAAAATTAATCTCTCATCAAAAGAGAGCGAGACACACACAAAGATCAACAGCTTAATGGAAAGAATAATTTAGAAGGATCGAGAGAAAAAAAGATCACATTTACTTAATTATTTCAAAGAAACCGGAAAGAAAAACAAATCTTGAAGAGATTCCCCTAAATGGTATTTTCATACATGATTTATCTCATACTCTAAATCTAACCAAATTGCATCTTGATTTCCTACATTAAATTCTTCACAGCTCACCCATGTCAGACAGAAGCAATGCTGTCTTTCACTAAAATGAAACTTTAATAGAGATTCATGAAACATTCTCATTGTGTTCCACTTTGCCAGATCTGAATGTCACTGAATCTCTTGTGCCACATCATCCAGAGTTAGAGGGGGATTAGAAAAGTCTAACGCTAAATATCTGAATTAATTTGAGGGGATTAGGAACCGTCCTCTGCCTCCTCTGGGGTATAATGGACTTATCCTTCACTGATATGACCATATCACTGTATTTACATTTATATAACTACTACGGTGCCCACTCAAAATGTGGCCGTTTGGAAAGGCCAACTGCGGCTTGCAGCGTGAGTGAGTGATGAATTCCTTCGTTGACCGAGGAATGAGGCGTGTCAGCAAATACACTGCTGATTGAGGTACCGTCAACTTATTTATATCGATATTTGACAAAATCTAGATTGTATTTAATGTGTAGGCTAACTTTGCTTTGCAGTTTTGTCTGTATTTGTATGTAAATGTGTGTGTATGTGTACTGTGATTAGAAACAAAGGCCCCAAATAAGCCAGTGGAGCAGAGTTAACATAGACACACATATAACATTACTGTTTTACAAAGAGAACACAAATAAGCATGGTATTAAACAAAAAACACCCCAAGTAAGCTTGTGAAGCAGAACTGCCAAATTAGGCAGGCGCTGCAGAATAATCAGCTAAAAATATACTTTGAGAACAATGAATGCTCACTAATAATGTCCCTGAAAACATACAGCAACATACAGAGAAAACTATTTTTTCTGCAATGCACCAACATATCAGCCAATCTGATTGCCTGTGTTTATTGGGCAAATAGAATAACGTCTGCTGGTGGCAAATGTCATCTCACTAAACACTAAGTGCTAATGTGATGAAAATCTGAACGACCTTAAAACTTTAAAACAGATCACTTGTGTTTTATAATAAAGACTTATTTGTTTCCTGGGCACAAATGGGCGGGAATAAATAACAACAAAAGTCAATGAACATTCCAAAAACAAACATGCACTATATCGACTAAAGTACTATGCCTTACGCCCATGCCCAGAAGCTGCCGGCGCAGTTTTTGTGCTGATGTTAATGCCAGAGGAGGTTTGGAGCTGCAGTTATTGAGTCAGCAGAGTGTTGGTGACTTTTACGCACTATGAGCCTCAACACTCAGCAACCCCGTTCTGTAAACACTTGGGCTGAGTTCATGTGGTTCCTGAACGCTTCCACTTTGCAATAACACCACTCACAGTTGGTTAAGAAATATCTAGGGGGTAAAAAGATCCTCATACAGTGATTTGCTTCAGCGGAGGCATCATCTTACAGTATCATGCTCGAATACAGCGAGCTCTTTAGAATGACCCATTGTTTCCCAAATGTTTGTAAAGAAAGACTTCATGGTCAGTTGTTTGCTTTTACACAACCATGGCAATGGCACATTAAACAGCTGACTTCAAAGATTAAGGGGTGTGGCCCAATACCTTTGTCCAAATAGTGCAAGCGTTGGCCTCAGCTATGGATAAAATTAAGAATTTTACTGTGCATCCCCACAATTTCTAGCAACAAAAAATGAAAAATGAAAAAATAATAATATTTAACAGTACACTTCCTTTCTTCTCTAGCAGTCCTTTCAGTTTGATTCCTTGAATGCTTGTTTATAATTTTGTTTTTGCTTAGCATTTAGCTTCTGTGCTTAGGTTCAGTTGCAGTTGGTTTGATTTCCTTTTTATTTCTTACTTTCTTTGTTGAGGGTGTTTTCTTGTATTCTGCACTCTCAGTCCTCATTAGGTTTCGAGTCTTCGTTACAGTTTGTTTTCTATGAGATCTTATTAGTCCTCTTTTGTGAAGTGCTTTATATTCTGTTTCCGTTACTCACTTCCTGTTTTACTTTGGTAGTCATTTGTCTCTTGTGCCTTGTATTTACTTCCTTGTGTTGTTTTAATTAGTTTCAGCTGTGTCTCGTCACCTTCCTGTGTCCACTTTCCTCGATTACCTGGCCTCAGTTCTTTGTAGCATCATCACTGTGTACCTGCCGTGCATGCGAGAAAGACAGTACGCCCGTGTGTTTGTGTTACTGCGACTAAATATATAATCCTCTTGTTTTTGTTACGTGTGTGGGGGTGTGTGTGTGGCCCCTGTGTTATTCTTTTGGATTTTGGACCAAATTTGCCTGTTTCTGGATTCATCATCAGTTTGCCCAGAAGTCTGCATTTGAGTCGCTCTACACCATATGACAAATTCACCTTCCAAACAGGAAGCAGACTTGTTGAACTCTAATTAAGAAATATAAACAGTCACACATATGCAGATAGACTCCTTCTTTTATTCCTTTTAGCTCAGCTAAAAACTCAAGTAGCTCTCAGTTTGAGGAACACCGTGCACTTTCTAAAAGTTTAGAAGTAATCACAAGTTTAAGGTCAAACTGGGATCAATACCATACCTGAAACACTCACAACCCACAGACCTGCCTTCAAGCGCACTTGAAAATTACAGAATGTTTACTTATGACACTATGGACAGCTTGCTCTCCCCGGTTGGTGTCGCTTGAGAAAATTGATTTTCAGCCTTGGGATTAGAACTTTAGAGCATTAAAGTCGATTTAAACAGTCCCATGTCTGACTGAGAAATGTAGTGTTTAACTGTAAGCTTGTGTACAAAAGACGTCCAGCTGTGCACCCAGTATATGCTTTCCTGATGAGTTTGTGCTCTCAGTTTCTAGTTTCAAGGGTAATTGAATTTATCATGCCTTGGAGTGGGATGTTTGTTTTTTCTTTTGTCAGACATATAACTAGCCAACGAGTCTGTAGTGAGCCTCACTCATCGTGTCCAGTTTCAAAACCAAGATGGCAAAAATCCTCAGTTTGAAGCTTGAAAGTGGGCCTTCACTAACTAACCATAGCCTATAACCTAGTCTATGGTTTTCAGTACAGTGTCTATGAGGCCAGTTTTTAACATTGTCTGTCTGCTGTTTGGTGCCTAACAGGTGTAGTACAGTAGGTTTCTCTTTTTATTTTACTGAAAACGTCTGCCTGTTTCATCTGATTACTGAAGCTTTTTGTCTGATCTTGATTGGAAACATTTTATTGTAGAGTCCAAATCGATATTACTGCTTTTGGTTTGGTTGCTAAATCTGTCTACTGCAACTGTAAACTGTGGCCGCCTACCTGCTTATATTTTAAACTCGAATGAGGAGATAGAGTGCTTCTGTGTGGGAGCATTTGTTAAAACTGCTCTTTCAGCTTGTGGGATTGTTGATAAAAAAAAAAAGAAATAGAAGAACCTCCAAGGCATTTCTCAAACAAAGACTTTAAAGAGTCATTGTTTCATGACTTGTTTGAAGAACGTTTCAGCTCCGTCTCAAGGGTGTGTCTTCATCATGAAGAAGCGGACCAAACTGTATGAAGAAAAATTTTTTTTAAAGTATCTTAGCATTGTTTTCTGATTTTTTTTCTGCATTTTGTTGTTGTTGGGTTTTTTTTCTCCCTACACTGAATTTATGCAGAGATAGATAGAGTCAGTACGAACACTCTGGCTATTATGGTTAATTTATGATGATGCTTTTTTCCTCCCGTTCCGTCTCCTCCTGCTACCGCACAGCTTTTTCAACCAGCTCTGTCTCTCTCTCCCTCTCCCTCCTTCTTTCAGCTGTGGCTTCTCGGGACCGGGCCACCGTTGCAGACAGAAGGAGGGTAGGGTCTATAAATAGAAATTGGACCAATTATGAAGCAGATGTTCCCCTGTATGGTGGTGGGAGAACACTGTCAGGGGAGTATGTCTGTGGTATTCTCAGTATCTCTCTCACTGCTCTTGTTCTTTGTTGTTCTAAGTCTGCCTTTAGACTGTCTCATTTCTTGCCTTCCTGGCTTTCTCGTTTTCTCATTTCAGTGCTATCTACGTCACATCACATGTACGTCCTAGTTCACGTGCACGATCACTGGCACGTCTGAATTCGTAGCCAGCATGTCTAAATAAAACTTGTCTTCTCAGCTTGACTGACAGCCACGTAACAGATGCGCTCTGTGACATCCATTTGTCACTCGCTGTTTACATCCAAATTGCATTACCATCTAGAGGTAGTTTAACACAGCTCTGACATGCACTGCAACAATTATCTTCACCCCTCAAAGAGTGAAGAGAGATTCTCTTTACAAGATAATGTGGCTTCTTAAAAGAAAATCCAGGCTAGGACCGCTATTTGAGAGTCTGTGCTCAAAAATCCACAGCTATCAAGACTTTAATCGGCACTGCCATCTTTCTGTGATTTAATGGGAAATCCTCTTCAATGACAGATTTTTGCTCATATTATCCTGATAATCTGGGGGACTTCAATGGGTGTCTGTAAACTAT
This sequence comes from Etia nguti, assembly GCA_015106755.1. Classification (NCBI taxonomy): domain Eukaryota; kingdom Metazoa; phylum Chordata; class Actinopteri; order Cichliformes; family Cichlidae; genus Etia; species Etia nguti. The sequence goes on along the minus strand of VUQG01024597.1, from coordinate 12,408 downwards.
TTGCAGACACACATCTCTTGCACAAGAAGTGATCCATGACTAATAGTGTGTTGTCATCACAGGACTAATCCTGAAACTACAACGAATGAGAAAATTCTTTAGGTAATTTTTCACACAAAACACCAAATGTTCAAATGAAAACAAGGTTATAATCTTAGAAAATCCCTAAATCTTGTTATTATACAGGACAGACTATTCCTAGGATGTATGTTTATGTACAAATATTTAACTATTAAGAATCAAGAGAATCCCTGTGTGGATTTTGACACAGCCTTGCCATGGCTATCCTTTCTCTGGGCCAGTTCCCATCACTGTAATCGTAATTCCTGTCATCGTCATCTTCTGCATTATCATCACCTTGGTTGTCATCAGTTTCCCTGATGAGTGATAAGGCTGTTTTAGATATGCTGCAGTGAGGCTGAAGCCAAATCCATCCTAAGTAGGTTAAGGGGGTAAATCTTCAGGTCTCCAGAGGCTGGACATTTTCCCTCCCTGTTTCTCTCTCTCTCTGTCAGGATCTGACAAGCACACCAAGCCTGAGCTGAAAAGCACCCACCTCCACTGTTCTCTTTACTGCCATGCTCTCCTTCACTCCCTGCCATGATCTATTCTTTACTGTCTGTCTCCACTTTGGTCCACGCTTTTTTCTTTCTCATCTTTCCATTTCCCACTGCTTTCTTCTTCCAACTTTTGCAGTCTCCTCTCTTATGCACCCGATGCATACATGCCACCAAGCTTACACACACCCGTTGGGCAGTACATTTACATGCACACATTTATCGTTCAAAAAACCAAAACATTATATTCTACATCCTCCTATTTACTCAGGCTACGGTCGCTCTGATAGCCTGTAGGCCAGAGTAACTGACATTGCATCTTGGCTGCAATTTGCAACATGACTCAGTGAAGTTGATTTGAAACTTTGTGACAGATGACACAGCCACACTTGACTCACAGTTACAGTGAAGCATGGCCTAATTCAAATTAGGCAAGTGATTTATTTTCAGATGAAGGCAATAGGCTTTCTTAGCTACCTGTTAACAGTGATGAGTGTTTAGACGCATATGAATGATTACAAATGATGGGGTAATGTGTTGTGCTCCTTTTTTTGGTGATGATATAAGAATCTGTTTAGATTTTTTGGAAGAGGCTCTGGGCATGATTAGGATGCACTTGTCAGAAAGGATGGATGTATAATATACAGGCATAATATACTTCACATGAGTGTTATGTAAAGATACATTAGTTGAATAAACAACAGAGTTTGCTCTAGAGGTAAAAGCCTCTGATTTATTATGGCTAGTAGGGGGTGAGTAATATATTACTATGCACCTTAGAAAAGCGCATACAACCAGGTCTTCCCAGGTGAAAGATTATGAGCCCACCAACTATTAAATACTTCACCTATCAAGAGAAATCACAGCTAGAGCAGAAGTTCACAGCTCTCAAACAGCATGCATCTAATTCACATCTTGACTCCCATTCATTTGGTGCAATTCAACCCACGAGCCAGTCAGAGCCAACTTGATAACAATAGTCATCAACAGCATTATTCATAAATGTCAATGAGAAATAACATTCAAAAGACCAATTAAACCAAACTGTAGCACCCGAATCACCCACTTCAAAAAAAAAATGCATATACCACTATGACGTTACAAAGGGCGTACAGGAAAAGACTGGCAGTGCGGCAGCCAGAGACCATGGCAACAGCCAGTAAAATAGCTGTTGGTGATGGAAAGTGGGCAGGTACTGAGTTTAATTACCGATAACCCGTAGGAGCAAAGGACACCACTGATTGACCTCCACTACAGCAACAAGTGAGTCAGTTTGTACACTCACCAGCCGCTTTGTTAGGTACACCTGTTCATCATGAAGAGTCAATCACATGGCAGCAACCAATCGTGTTTAGGCATGTAGTCAAGACGACCTGCTGAAGTTGAAACTGTTGTTGTCTGATGGATTGGCTGGTCTGATGAGTGAGTGTTTCGGAAGCTGGTGATCTACTGTGAAACAACCGTCTCTAGGGTTTACAGAAAATGGTCCAAAAGAGAGAAAATATCGACAAAGGTGCCTTGTTGATGCCATAGGTCAAAGGAGAATGGAAGGAAGGAAACACTAACTCAAACAACAACTCATTACAACCAAGTGCAGTAGAGCATCTCTGAACCCACCACATGTTGAACCTTGAAGCAGATAGGCTACAGCAGCAAAAGACCAAAGTAGGTGCCACTCATGTCAGCTAAGAACAGGAAACGGAAGCTATTCACAGGCTCCAACCAAAATTGGAAAACAGATGACTGACAAAACATTGCCTGGTCTGATGAGTCTAGTATGATGAGTTTAGTCCCAACTAAAGATTGCTGAAACAACACAGCTTCTAGCAAAAAATTGTTGCTGACCATGACTGTCACAATGGCTGCTACCAGCAGGAGAACACCTCATGTCACAAAGCTCAAATCATCTCAAACTGCTTTCATGAACATGAAAATGATTTCACTGTACTCAAATCTGCAGTAAATCTGTGATGCTATCATGTGGACCAAAATCTCTGAATCTCTGAATCTCATATTCAATCACCTTGCTGAATCTATGCTATAAAGTGTTAAGACAGGTCTGAAGGTGAAACAGGATCCAACGTGGTGCTAGCAAGGTGTACCTCATAAAGTCTCAGGTAAGTGTATACTGACAGGACTTTAGACATGCAGTACACATATTTCACTGATGATGGAAATATTATAATCATGCTCAACAAACAAAACCTGATGGTATTAAGACCTGGTCCTATTTTAAAGCAGATCAAAATTACAAGGAAAATCTTGTGCTCAGTTTGTCAACATTAAAGAGTCACCCTCTTCCTTTTATTCTCTTTAGCTCTGAGGCAGTCTGCAATGCTGAATGCCTGAATTCATTCCAAATATATTTGTGCAGTCGATTACACATTTTTTAAAGTTTTTTTTTAGCAGTATTTGACATGTTTTTGTTTCCATGCGAATGCACCATCGCAGATGCTCACTACGTTTGTAACTCCCTCACTGACAGCAACTAAGAATCAGAGGAATTCACCTTTACTATGTGGCACGCTGGTTTAGTAAGCTACAGCAGACCAGAAAGAAAAAAGAGAACAATCCTTGAAATAAAAATATCTTGGTGAAGCAGATCCACCTACCTCTGTTAGGTGAGGGTTTGGGTTGAAGCCACACTGGTTGCACACCATGGAGCGGCACTGCGTGCAGGTGTTGATGTTCGGCTTGTCATCCCCAGTGCCCATCAAGTCGGTGGTTTTGCAGACGGGGCACAGTTTGCTGCTGGGCATGGGTGCTATTTGAGGCACAGAGTAAGGGGAGGTGGGGACACTGCCTCGGTCTGGGGACGCAGAAGGGGACCTCCCAGTTCTGCTACTACCGACGTCCACCTGCAGACTCTTCCTGGCCACATGGCCCTGGCCCTGCTCTCCATGAGGCGCAGCATGCTGTGGGGTGTCATGGGAAGCCAACCTGTCACCTGTCCCATGACCGATCTGGCCGCCTGCTTTAGGTCCTGAGTCTGATGGAGGTGGCCTGACAGAGAGGTAAAGAGAACACAAAACAAGGTGTACATTAGATCTGTGTCCGAAGTTAGGAGTATAACCAATTTAACAAAGAGACTATTATTTAAACTGAGAGCCAACTGGGCATGGAAACATTTCTGTAATGTCTAAGGATAGGAAAGTCTTTAGCACTGAAAAAACTCAAGGAGCTTCTCAGCTATTCTCTCAATTACCTTTTGCAAGGTCACGACTGAGTTTTACACACTTTATGTACATTTTACACTTTTAAAGTCATACATTTTAAAAATCCTTTTCAGGTTTGCTTGCTGGAGATGGCTTTATGATCACTATATCACACTGCATTGAGGCACAAATATCCACTGTGTCTGTGACAAATAAAATCCTCGAGTCCAGTTAATGCGCTTATTCTTATAAGCACACATCTGCAAACACCCAGTCCATGCTATTTTTTACTCATGAATGCAAGGCCATCTACTGCATAAATGAGAACACTGAAATGAAAACTCATTACACTCTCTGTTGGAAGTAACTACACGGGGTTACAAGCTTTTTTTTTTTTTTTCTTGTTAACATGCAGAAACTTTAAGAAAATAACCACAGCCTTTTGGAGTGATTGAAAGTACTGAAAGAAGAATGGCGAACATCATTAAGAGAAACATGGTGTTTCTGGGTATAGACTTAGGAAAACAAAGGAACCTAACTTAGTTTTCTGACCTTTTCCTTCATAATAAATTAGTATATATTTTAAATGCATTGCAATTGATGTTTTCTTAAGTGGGCTTTTATAGCTGTAACAGCTACTGAATATAAATAAGCAGCAGTGCTTCTTCATAAGGGGTGCATTTTGGAGTCCTTCAGCTCTGAGATGCATTAGCCGCACATATCATTAAAAGATTGTATTGTGGTTCATGATGTGATAGCAGACCACTCAAAACAGTGGCCAGGAGTAAATCAAATGCTGCCTATTTTATAGTGCCTCTTGCTGTAAAGTGCTCGTCTTTAAAGCTGGTCTGTTCTCACCTCAGCATTCTGTTTGGGGTGGAACAAAGGTGGCGTATCAGGACTGTAAACTTTGGGTTTTCTTGCACACCCTGGCCTTCAGGCATTGGTGCCAACAGTTAAATAGGAGCGGAGGGTTTCCACTGTCATAACAACTTAGACCTTGTTTTGTCATGGCCTTCATCTTCAAAGACAGTCGAAGCAGCAGCCCTGGATCCACAGTGAGGGAAGTGTGGCGATAATGGGGAGAATAAAGGAATTAAAATAAAGCATGTTAGCAATTGTGACTCACTGGCAAACACTTGAGCTGTTACAAAACTCTAACCTTGTTCAACTCTCTACAGGAGCTCTGTGTTTACTGCAGTGAGCCCATTGGGAAAATCTTTACTTTTCATCTATTGACTGTGAACTTGAAATTCACACAGTTGCTGACAGTCTATGGCAGACCATCACTTTCAGTCCTTCTGAGGCTAAACTCGTTCCTTCTCAGACACGGGATATGTAACATTGCTGGCTTCATTAATATTTTAAAATGTAGGCATTCGGTCATTCATATGGGTCAGTTTTGTTAATAATCCTCAGGGAACATTGAGAGAGCAGTTACCAGTATTACACGATATTACGTTGTATGAGCAAGATCTGACACTAAATACACTAAGCAACATTCAATGAATTATTTTAGAGTTTTCTGTGATTAGCAGCTGTAATCTGATAGTTGTTTTGATCATTAGAGGAGCCACATTGTGTATGTGGTTATGGGAATAGATCCATACAAACTTGTACATACACAAATGTAGCTTATAAACTACAGTTCACCTGCCTGAAGTGAAGTACATAATGTAATTTGCAGTGAGATCCTGATCGATCCTGCCTCAATGTCAGGGATAATCTCACATAACTAATTAATGAAGCACTGCTGTTGTGCTGTGTGCACAAATGCATGCAACTCTCTCACTCTGAATAAACACAGTTACAGTGCTGTGTGCACCAATCCAATAATGGATGTGACTCCATGCATTCAGACGCGTTATGTTGAAAAGGATACTTAACGTTATCAGGTGTGACTTGGCGTGATTGCCGCCACTGCTGTTGATTTTACGAAGGTGCACATTTAGACATGAAACCGTCAGATAAATGAACATTTTTTTAGTGGCTAATGCGTCTTACCGTTGATCCACTGTGCAGTCTACCTTTAAGTCTATGTCAAGGTAATTTTCACAAAATAATTGCAATTTAAAACACCGAGGCACTAAGTGGAGTCTCTTGTGGTTTATGAAAAGCCTCAGGCACCATGAGCTTAATGAGAGTCAAAAACATAGTTTAAACTTGAGGACACTTTTTTAAAAGATTTCTTCAGATGTTCTCATCCATCAGTAAGTGGTAATCCACTGAGAACAACTTGTGGCTTTGTGGCGAAAGCACTAGAGATTGCTTCACAGAGTGGATAGTAAAACATTTGTGTGTTGCCAGTCTTTTGTGCTGGGAAGCCCCATGTGAAACTTTAGATCGCGAATAAGCAGAAAGATGATTAGATTGTCTACTCAGCCTTAATCATGCATGTGACAATATCCCAATGTCACATTAATTAAAAATTGAAATTCAAGACAATGTAAATCTCTGAGGATTTTTTCAATATTACAGGAAACACTTTTCCATGAATTGCCAAGAGTTAGATGAGAAACTCTATACCACTTTCATATGAGAAGAGTAATATAAGTTAACTGCAAGCACCCAATTAGCTTATCTTAGCAAAAATATTGGATACAGAGAGAAACATTTAGCATACCTCTGTTTTACTGTGACAAATCTTATCCTTGTCTAATGTAGCTGAAGGTTTCCCAGCAACGGGCAACAGTAAAAAACATGTAGGTGCTGACAACTACATGTTTTTGACAATAATGGTGACAATGTAGAATAAAGTGAATAAGCTCCAGGTTACACAGGCCATCTGTCGACCACTGGTCATGAGGCAAAAAATAGTTTTTAGGCTTTTTGCTGGAGGTTGATGGCAATCATTGTGAAAGTGATTGGTAAAGCCCCAGTCACACAAGTCTACAGTCCACCCCGTAGCAGCCGCCTGTTTCTAGGGGAAAATTTGTGTCCCCCAACTAAAACCTCCTTCTGATTGTCATAGGAGTGATGCACTTGTCTGCAAACACCAGCAAGCTCTTCAAGTTGTAGAAAACTTTGAAAAGTACAACGCAAACCAGAAATGGAGAAGCTTTGCCTTCAAAGTAAAAGTTCCTCCTTCTGAAACATGTTGGCTGCAGCGCTGAGCCACAATTTTTGCTTTGAAGGTGAACCTTCTCCATCTCAGGTTTGCGTCTCACTTTTTGAAGTTATAATACCCTTGGGCTAGCAGTTAGTGAGTATTTGTAGACAAACATGAAAAACTACACACAACTGTGACAGTCTGCTAGCATCCATGCATCCATCCTCTTTTGTTTATCCAATTCAGGGTCATGGGAGGGCTGGAGCCTATCCCAGGTGCCATAGGGTAAGAGTCAGGGTACACCCGGGACAGGTCTGTTGCAGTGCTAGCAACCAAAGCAAACCATTTTATCCAGCAACAGCCAGAAACCTCCAGGAAACAACTGCCAACGAGTTGGGCCACACACATTTAGCCCTAGCAACCAGTGGTTGTATCACATCCAGTATGTCTGACAAATGAAGCAATGTGTACATGATGTCACATGAGAAACCTCAGTTTGTACTGAAAAAAAAAATTAATACTATGTATTTTGACCCTTGCTTTTTTTCATTAGCCTCAGACAGAGCCAGCCTAACTGTTTTTGATATTTTCCCAAGCTCCATGCTAAGCTAATCTAGCTGGTTATTTGTAGGTCCCTAATATTGACCAAACAGATATGAGTGTGATTTCTTATCTGTAGTACATCCTTTGGGTGCTTGCTAAAACACATGCAGTTGCCAGTGACAGATATGACTGGCGATGTGTGCAAGACAGGTGAGACAAAAGTAGTTATGATAATCCTGTCAGTACTCTAGCACAGGAGTGTATCCACAAAGACTGAAAGTGCTGTTTGCACAGTGATGGCCAAAGACATAGTAATTCAACATAATCCACTATTAAATAGCCAGCATGAGAGTCATGGCTGAGAGCTTTTTGATCAGCATCTAATGTTAAAGTCAGTTTTCAGTTTAAATACAGAATAACATCAGCTCCCTTTAACATCAAATCAAAGCTTGTTTCCAAAATAATTTAGTAGCCAAGTCTTGGTGTTTTTGTGCATTTCCATCTTTCCTTCCAGCAAAGTTTCATGCAGTCCATGTTTTAACTAACAGTACTCATTGTCCTTATAAAAATCTAATTACTGGCCTGTACAATATACCAACCCATTACATTGCCTTGAAAGGGTTTACTGAACAATAAAAACCACTGCAACTATACAATAAACAGCAGGCATTCATTCATAATTACTTTTATCAGATGGATTTAAAATTGTCCTCACACTGACATCTGGTGTGCCAATTAGGTCCGTTGGTAGAGGGGTAGTCATCAGACTGATGTGTGCTTAAGTTTAGCTGGATAAAGTTTCAGAGTCTATACAGTAGAGATGCTACAACAGCCACAACATTAAAACCACTCAAAGATGAACACTGACCATATAGTTACACTGCACTGTTCTCATAACTCTCCAGATCCCAAATGTGAACAGTCTGATCCACAGAGGCCTCATCTTGCAACTAACCGCACCCAACAAGATTCCCCAGAGAGCCCATGTCCACGGCAAATCAGAGCTATTTTTACAGCATGATAGTTTAAATACTTGTGATGTAGTGTATGTTTGTATCTGGTTTAGGCTTTCTCTCTGTTGGAAATGAAACTGTAGCTGAGGCTTCTGAATGAAAAAACTATCTTGTGCTTTCCATTTAGCAGTATTTAAAGGTCAGAGTAGAAAGGGAGGGGATGAATGAGATGTGCATATGATTAATGGCATTATTTGATGTGAATGTCCAATTGCATGTTCAGTGTATCAGTAAAATGTAAATCCACCATTAAGTATCTGCTTGTCGAAAAGCATCAACAACTACCGCACTTGTTTTTCAATCAGCGCCGGGTACGTCACATCAAAAAGAAAAAAGAAAGAAAGAAAATGTAACAAGGTTATGTTTATTTCCCAGAAGGAAACACTTACAGCTTCATAATTATCTACCAGGGCAGATTTAATTCTGCCATGCAGTGGCTGCTGGACATTAGACAAGAGTGTTTCTGCGTTTAAGTGAATCATCGGGGTTAAAGAGGAACAAAGCGGGGGTTGACACACATTTAAGCAATTTCTGTAAAACATTATATAAAAATAAGAAAAAGTGATTATTAGTTGTTGCCACTAACAACCAGAAAAGATGTCAGACACATAATGAATGATTTTCAATTAGTTTTTTTCAATTAGTCAAACCTGCAAAAAAGGCTGTGACAACAAGATCCAAATCAATGTTATAAAGCGTGTATTACAGCATCTTTGACAACATTGCATAGCTTTGTTAGCGGGCACAGCACTTCTTGTTTCCATTATTTACACCACTTTTCATACTTTAACATCAGACAAGCTTGGCTGCCCCTAAAAAAATGATGAGCAGCCAAGTCATAGATGAGGGGAAAGCTTACTCTAGAGCCAACATATTCCCAATCTTGCTGGACAAATGTAAAAGTAGTAGTTGCAGTGATGAAACGTTTAAGTTTATCCTGCAATGCCTCACATCATAAATGTGAAACATGGCTCAGTACATTAAATAGTCTTTCCCAAAAAAATCATGCAGAGGATCCTTCAAAAAGCAACCTCAAAGACAGCACGCAAGCTGTGAGCTACAGCTGTATTGTGTTTTGTGGGGATTGTTACTCTGATGGCAAAAAGCATCCAGTGTGTGTAGTTGTGACTAGACTGGACACAGTGTCTGTGCTGCCTAAATATTCAACGTGGCGTCCGAGTTCAGTTTCATCCACAGAGCAGCCTGAAAACACAAAGAAGGTGGTACTTGACTTGGATATGTGGTTTTAGCCAGCTTCACGAGTAAAACGTACTAAAAAAATCTGTTTAATTAACAAGATAAGTTTCTTCTTTTTTGAAAGTTTGATAATGCCGTTTTTTTTTTCCATCTGTGAGTAATTGTGTTAAATAATCGCGATCTCATTATCGACAAAAATAACTCTGATTGTGATTTTTTGCCATAAAGGAGCAGCGCTGGTAGACATCCATTTTCTGTTTATAACAGTGTCATTAGTAAGGGTGGGAATGAAGAACTGGTTCCAGTTGAGAAATAATTAAATCTTTTGCCTCCCAGCTTATCAATTCGTTTAACAATGCTGGCTTGTTTTTCTGACAGCTGTGCATTGACTAACAATGCTGTCAAACTCATACCGAGCCTTTTTTTTTTTTACTCAGTTACTATAATCTAAGGAGCTTGGAAAGAAAAGCGTCTGTACTTCTTTAAGTTGCTTGAAGACGTTTCACCTCTCATCCGAGAAGCTTCTTCAGTTCTAGGGTCAAATGGTGGAGAGTCCCAGATTTAAGCTCTGTGGGAGTAACCCACCAAGAGGGACAAAGGACCCCCTAATGATCCTCTACCTAATCACATGAGCCAAGGTGTGAAAATGGGTGTAGGTCACAATCAGTCAAGGTTTCGGGTGAGCTCATTGTGAAACCTAGCCCCCCCCCTATCATGTAATTTCCTGAGGTCAGATGGCCCAGGATGTGAGTGGGCGGTTACTATAATGTTTTCAGCCACAGAGATAATAGAACAATTGTGTTGATGCTGAAAAACTGTGTAGGACTTCTTATTTTCCACAATGAAACAAATCAGGAATCAATAAGAGAATAGATGAAGACTCTAACCTATAAGCAGAATCAATAATAGTATTGGTAGCAATGATATTCTATAAATGTCCCTCCCTGGTGATAAACAATATGAACTGCTTTGCATTTGGAGTGTGCTCAAAGTCTCAAAGTCTTTGAATTTGAGTGTATCCATTATTTGTGATTGGTTTCATGCACTCTGCTTGTGTCTGGGTTCGTAAAGTACCAGTGCCGATACTCAAACCCGCATTTAATATCAATATCGGTTCTCCACCAGTTGAGTTGTTAGACTGAAAATGAGGAGATGTCAAAGCAGCAGGACACTGAGCTCATCGCTGTAAACAGGAAATATTTGGAGCTTGTGTCAGACTGCCTTTCAGTTATGGTCAATAAGTCAGGATGACTATGCACTTAGTCAAAGCTGTTATCATAAGAGAAGAAAACTATTGTGGTGCTTTGTGAAGCAGAAGAGTGGCTCCCCTAGCTTCACGGACTCATACAGGGGCTCACATATAGTTCTCTAACTGCAATAAATAAAATGTAAAACGGTCAGAATTAGTCCCAAAAAAAGTCCTACATGGAACTTGCTTTTGAATAAAGCTATATAAAGCATATTATACCCTTACTCATACTAATAGGCAAACTCATAAAATGGTGCACCTCATTTTCATTCAGATGAAAGTCTCCTATCTACAGTCTCAACCCAGGCGTTGTCTCATTATTTCTTAAACGCTCACAAGGTCTTTGTAAAGGAATATGTTAAGGCAAGATTCAGACTGAATGTGCAGCCACAATCTTAAAAAGACTGTTTAAATTTGCCATATGATATACTCTCTGTCTCTCTCCCTGCCGATTTCTTATAATGCCTCCCTCGGTCTTTTAGCACACTCAGTCTCTCAGTGGTAGACATCACTTTATGAGATACCTTAGGGTGGATACCAGAGAGAAATCAAGACATAAAAGAATCATGAGGTTACAAGGGAGCTATGAGGATTTAAACCTGTTCCAAAGTGAATAGACGGGATGAACGGTGAACTTGGACGAACAGAAACACGAAGAAGTGTGGACATTATTAAAAGCGTACGGTGTCCTTTTGCAGACCACACATATAAAGCCCACTAAAACTCACTGTGGAATAAAAAGAAGTTAAGCAGCAGTGCAATGCAAAAAAAAAAAAAAGACATCAAAAACCAGACGTCTGTTGCATGAAGAAATCAGCACGCCGCTTTGAATATCAGGCTAAAATCTAAGGAAAGAGACTGTAAGCAGGTGTGGCGAATGTAAGACGCAGCTGTTACTGTGACTGTGCATGTGCGTATTCAGGTCTACAACTGCTGAACTGTATAATTAAGGCAACATCAGATCTTGTTGGAAGGGCAATCCCTCCCACACACCCACACAGAAAGCACAGACCTGCAGGCTGCTACATGTGATCACACTAATGATTTGTGCTGGCTTTTGGGAAAGGCTAATATTTTATTAGCCGACAATGATGTCAGTATAAGCCAGCAAGGGGTGGTAGGAGGGTGTGAGGGGAGTTGGGGTTCGTGTAGTGTATGTTCCTGTTAATCTGAAGGTGATGCTGTCACATGAGAAGCTGCCACAACGCCATAACGCGTCTGAGCTGAGCTGAGCTGAGTGTCTGGATTTCTTGTGGTGAGATGCAAGCACCACTCTTGAGGAGAGGAAATTACTCTTTTTTCTCTCTCTCTCTTCTGTGTAGTGCAAAGGAAAGTGGAAAAAACAATTTTCACTGGATGCATATTGATTTGAGACTGAGACTGAGATCTGTTAACTGGGACAGCTGTGGGATATGCTTTCTGGCACTGCTCTTCCAGTGAGGCTGGCGATATCTAAGGGTAGCTTTGTCATCCTACAGACGTCTCCTTGCAAGGTGGAAGGTGATTTGTCATGACTCTCTATTTACAAGCACTGATGTGAGGCATGCTCGGTGGAAATCAGCATGTAATGGAAGCGATCGAGCCCTTCAACGTGAGATCCAGTGCACTTTGAATCATTGACATTTATTATTTATTTATCACCTGA